>JBAKBP010003700.1:59096-148466 GCA_037953745.1 Lithodes maja | reverse complement strand
ATGAAACAAATAATAACGGCAATAATAAGACCCAGGATGGAATATGCATCTGTAGTGTGGTCCCCTCACATGAAGAAACATATCCACAAAATTGAGAGGGTACAGAGAGCAGCTACGAGGATGATCCCAGGTTTGGAAAATTTGGAGTACCAAGAGAGGCTCGAGAGATTGAATCTACCTACACTGGAACAGAGAAGGAAACGAGGACAGCAAATTCAGATATACAAATGTGTTAGAGGTATTGACAAAATCGACCAAGAAAACTTCATAGAGAGGGATGGAGGTGAGAGAACAAGAGGTCACAGCTACAAACTGAAAGTGCCTAATAGTAAATCTGATCTGAAAAGTAAAAGATTTCCTACCAACTCGATTAGTGGGTGGAACAAATTGCCAGCCGAAGTAGTGTCTGCACCATCAGTGCATAGTTTCAAAGCACGGTATGACAAACATATCTTAGGAGGCGGGAATTAACGAGCATGCTCACTCCCGCAAATACAACTAGTGTATACAACTAGTGTAAGCTCACGTTCCCTGTTTATGGGTACGCGACGGTCTAAACCCAGCTCACGTCCCTGTTTAGTTTTCGGTTAGGTTAGGTTAAGTTAGCTAATGTTGAAAATACTAAAATGCGACGGTCCTCGGTATTAACCCTCCAGCCCCGGCTATGTATTATATATATATTCCTCGAAATCCGGGTGTTTTGGCCGAAAAACGTCTAGGCTAGGCTACCGTATATTCGTTAATCAGACTGCTTCCCGCATTCCCGCGCATCCCCAAGCGTAGCTGTGTTATTTACCTGTAGAATGGCATTAAGTAGAGCTCTCTAAGTCAACTGGGTGAGCTGTGATGATGATTTCATTGGAGATAACTTTATGGCCAAAACAGCCACTTTACACCACTTTTCGATACTTAACAACAACATACAGGCACACAAGAACAAGCGACGCTCTCCTTCTTGTGGCCGGAGATGCGGAGCGTCGGTCCAGCCGGCTGTTGTTTACATGCGTCGGACCGACGCCTCGCACAGCAAGCTCACAGGCTGTGACGTCATGGGTGTTTAAGAGGCCTTCCGGGTACCTGTTACATGCTTTTTTATGGGCGTTCAAGAGCCCATCCGGGAACGGAGGGTTAAACAACAGTATATCAAAGAAAAATAAACCAAAAAATAGAATTAGGCCTAACTAGTAAAAAGGCTGTCCGGGGTCTCTTCAATTTTTACCAACAGGGAAACATTCAAGGAGACTACTGCAGGGTAAATCTACAGTTATACTACCCCTCCCCCACTACCCTCCCACCACCTCCCCCATTCAAAACACGCCTTTTAGCGTGTTTTGGGATGGTTCAGCAGACGCGGAAACTGGAAAAAAACGTATTTTGATAAAAAAAATGATCACCAACCAGATAAGAGTTTTTCAGGTAATTTGTTGTGGTTTTTAATTTTTTCTTTGATATACAGTGTTGGGTAAATCTACAGTTATACTACCCCTCCCCCACTAACCCCACCACCTCCCCCCTTCAAAACACGCCTTTTAGCGTGTTTTTGGATGGTTCAGCAGACGCGGAAACTGGACAAAAACAATTGATAACAATTTATCACCAACCAGATACAAGTTTTTCAGGTAATTTGTTGTTGTTTTTTATTTTTTATTTGATATACAGTGTTGTATAATACCGAGGACCGTCGCATTTTAGTATTTTTAACATTAGCCTAACCTAACCTAACTTAACCTAACCTAACCGAAAAGTAACCTGTCTCCGTGCCAGTCTAAACTCCCCCTCACGTTCCCTGTTTATGGGTGCGCGACGGTCTAAACCCTGCTCACGTTCCCTGTTTATGGGTTTGCGAAGGTTTGTAATACTTCAATGTATCTATTTCAAGTCAAATATACATTTCCGCGCATCATCAAACCATACTAAGTCTACTACTAATAATATTAACCCATTAGTACCAACAGAATAGCGACAAAATAGGGGTAGTATAACTGTAGATTTATCTACTGCAGGACTCTTCTTCTTCTTCTTCTTACCTCTGACCGGGTGTAGGCTATCCGGAAAAATGTTATTTTAATACCACAAATTTTTCCGAGTGTGTTTTATAAACAAAATTGGTCATTTGCATCAATATATAGTGTTTGTAATTACTGTACACTCGACCCTCCATTTAACGGACAAATGCGTGCAAGCACCTGTCCGTTCCTGCTAAATGTCCGTTGCTGCTAAATACTGTCCAGTCCGGATGTAATCCGGAAATTCCTTGAGAAAAATTCGGTGTTGAGTACAGGTGTCCGGATCGATCGTGACATTTAACTGTTATGCATCCTTTTTTTTACTGTACCTGAAATAAATCCTGGTAATCCCTTGTGCTACACCCTATTGATAATGCAAAACTATTGAACACACTTAAAAGTGTATATTATTTGGTCTCTATATAATCTGTGAATCATTTCCGATATGATAGAATTAAAGATTTTATTTTCCACCAACTCATAATCAGCAAAAACGACACAAATGTCAATTAAAAACATGTTATAATATTTCCCCATCATTTTGTGTATACCGTGGGAACCAAAAAAAACAAAAATCTATCAAACGTAAATCTCCCGTCTGGGAAGCTCGGCGCATAGACGGAGGGGAGGGTTGAAATATTTTGTTGACTATCTCATTTATTATTTATCTATGTGCTGGAAGGATATTATATTTTTCAATTCCATCACATTAGAAATTATTCAAAGATTACAAAAAGTCCAAATAAGACATAGTTATGTTAATGTATAAGGGATTTAGGTAGATGAATTAGAGAGATAGATAGATAGAAAGAGTGTGTATATCGAGGGAAAAAAACAAAACAAAAAATCTATCAAACGTAAATCTTCCGTCTCGGAAGCTCGGCGTCTAGACTGAGGGGAGGGGTTGAACTATTTTTTTGACTATCTTATTTATTATTTATCTATGTGCTGGAAGGATATTATATTTTTCAATTCCATCACATTAGAAATTATTCAAAGATTACAAAAAGTCCAAATAAGACATAGTTATGTTAATGTATAAGGGATTTAGATAGATGAATTAGAGAGATAGATAAATAGAAAGAGTGTGTATATCGAGGGAAAAAAACAAAACAAAAAATCTATCAAACGTAAATCTTCCGTCTCTGCTGGCACGGAGGGGAGAGTTGAAATATTTTGTTGACTATCTTATTTATTATTTATCTATGTGCTGGAAGGATATTATATTTTTCAATTCCATCATATTAGAAATGATTCAAAGATTACAAAAAGTCCAAATAAGACATAGTTATGTTAATGTATAAGGGATTTAGGTGGGTGCATTAGAGAGATAAATAGATAGAGCAACGGACTTTGCTCCAACTTTTTTATAGCAACGGACTATGTCCGTTGCTGGGTCCATTGTCCGGCCTACATTTTTTGACCGTTATTGCCGATATCCGTTAAATCGGAATCCGTTAAATGGAGGTTAGAGTGTAATTAGAAATCTCGGGAAAACCTATTTTCCCCATTAGGCCTATCGATCGATGTTGAGACACGCTCGCTCCCCGATAGTGATTTGAAAAGACATTAGCCTCACCTAACAACCTTACCTAACCTAACCTAGTATTATGAGTGGGGGCTGCTGCCCCCACACCCCCGCTGGTTGAGTACTAGGCTAATCCCTTAATAACAAAATAAATAAAATTGGCTGTCGATTATACGAAGGTGAAAGAAAAGTCGATGAAGTCTATGGTGTTTACTCTGCAATCTTCAGCTTGATTGTACATTGATAACGGGAAAGTACCGTATTGACAACCTTGTTACGAAAATTAAATTTTAGTACCATACTTTTATATTAGGTTTTTCCAAGGGTTTAACACATTTTCATATGATCTTTAGAGCTATCGATCACTGAAAGTACCGTATTGACAACCTTGTTACGAAAAAGAAATTTTTGTATCATACTTTTTTTATTAGGTTTTGCCGAGGGTTAAAACAAATTTTCTTATGATCTTTAGAGCATATAGATTCAATATTTATCTTCAAATATATCAACAAAATTTGTGGTATTAAAATAACATTAAACCGGCTATCCTAGTGTTTACTAGCCTATACCCCTTTGAAAGGACATTAGCCTAACCTAACCTATCCTAGTATTATAGGTGGGGGCTGCCGCCCCCACACCCCCGCTTTGACTTACATTTTTGGTGTATTTGACTGTGAAGTGAGTATTTTTCAATTTGTTGATAACGAAAATCCTCCATGTGGACTATAGCCTAGGCTATGGAGAAAAATATGGCGAATCTATTGGTGCCTATTTTCACTAATAAATTGTTTCTCATAACGTCGCACTAGTGTCCTTGAATATTATCGTACATTGATAATGGGAAAGTACCGTATTGACAACCTTGTTACGAAAATTAAATTTTAGTACCATACTTTTATATTAGGTTTTTCCGAGGGTTTAACACATTTTCATATGATCTTCTTTAGATTCTTTAGAGCTATCGATAACTGGAAGTACCGTATTGAAAACCTTGTTACGAAAAAGACATTTTAGTAGGCTAGCCTACCATACTTTTTATTAGGTTTTGCCGAGGGTTAAAACAAATTTTGGTAAGATTAACAGCATAACTCATCTAGGCCTATAGGATAAAACATTAACCTAACCTAGTATTCATGTAGTTACTTGTAGTACTAGGTTAGGTTAGGTTAGGTTAAGGTTTTATAGACGAGTTATGCTGTAGGCCTATGTCGGTAGTGGTACGCCCACTACTCCTTATCTTACCCAAATTTTCTTATGATCTTTAGAGCATATAGCCTAGGCTAGATTCAATATTTATCTTCAAATATAGGCTATGAACAAAATTCGTGGTAGGCCTATTAAAATAACATTGAACCCAATGAAGCATAAAATGATAGGAACCGAAAACTACCATTGTAAATGAGATCCCAGCTGTGGTGCGGCTTGTAAATAGTGACCCATCCAATATCCATATAGGCCTAACTTGTTTCATTGTAAATAGGCTATTGTCATGGTTATTATAACAGGTGACAGGTCTCTCGCCTACATTCCAACAGGGACATGAAAGAAAGAAAGCCCTGTCCTGGTTCATTAGTTTATAGCTACGGTACAAACAACCATGTCCTGCACCAATACATACTCCTTCCTCCTTATATCAGCCCCTAGGAAATACGTCCACAAGCTTCCTTAATAAGACACACATTAATGTCAAGTCTGTGTAATAATTCTGTCTGCCTCCCCAAAGACTCGAACTGAGCGCCATCTATTGGTCAGGTCAGTCTTACCATCACAAACAACACCGCCAAATTTGAAAAAAGTGAGCTTGATTTATTGAGCTGTGGGCATGGCCTACCATATACCTTAAAATAACGGAAAAACTTCCCACCACCACCACCTCTACCTCCACCACCATCATCACTTCTACTACCACCTCGACCTCCACCATCTCTACCACTCTCCCCACCGCCACAGCCAACATAACTCTACCGACGACTGGATTACTTATTCTACAAATCTAAAGTGAAGTTATTAAACCGGATAATATACAGAAGATATAACTGGAAAAGGGTCTATACTTATAGTGTATTTACAGAGAAAGAGTATAAAGAAATCAACAGTGAAAATCAGTATCGACCGGATATATTGTTTTGTAGATGTTTATATATTGCACACGGAAAACCACAAAAATTACCCTAGAGAATCACAAGATTATCAAAACAAGGTCACTCAGAAACTACAATAAGAAAACATTTCTGGACATTTTATGGAATACAGACTGGTCTCCAGTGTTTGGAAGTACAAACGTTAATGACGCATGGGTTGGCTTCAGAACCATCATCACAAACATCCTAGACGAAGTAGTTCCTCTGAAAGACAATCGAATTAAAGCAAGGTCAGACCCATGGATCAACAATGACATACTACACCATTTGGAACACACAGACAATCTGTTAAAAAGGCTAGCGAAACATAGACAGGATCAAGGTCTGAAACATGAGTTCAACAGGGCCAGGAATAAACTAAGTAGGGAAATGAAATCAGCGAAAAATAATTATTTTCACAATAAGGCAGAGGAATATCAGAATAACCCAAAGAAACTATGGAGGCACCTAAAAACAACAGGCTACAGCAACAAGACAAGGGATTCGTCTAACACTAATATTGCTCTCACCATTAACAAAGAAGGGTGTTCAACTAGCAGACCGAACTATAGAGTCTGACGTAGTAGGTCCAATTCAACTGATCATCGGCTCCGACTATTGTGGTCGCTTCTTGCGAAAAATGACTCGGAAACACGGTATCCAGTTAATTTCTTCATCAGGTGGATATATAATCATGGGATCTCTACCCACATGTGGCCCAAGTGAATCAGACAACCAGATGGATCCAGTCTTTGTGACTCCGGCACAATCTCTGGTGGTGGCTAGAATTGGTGCAGAATTAATACCATCACAACTAGGAGACATTCTAGAAGAGCAACAAGAACCTGTTCACAAACTTTGGGAACTGGACACTGTGGGAATAGAAGCAGATCTTCCCACCCCTGAAGACATCTTAACATATAACCACTACCTAGACACAGTTGAGTATAAGGATGGCCAGTACTGGGTGGGACTTCCATGGATGATAAATGCCCCTGAATTACCAACTAACTACCACAGTTCAAGATGTCAATTAAATAAAATGGTGGAGAGATTGCGTTAACATCCTGAACGACTGGACATTTATCATAAAATAATTCAAGAGCAGTTGGAAAATGACTTTATTGAGGAGGTCCCAGGTGAAATAAACCATAACGAGGGTCATTACCTTCCTCATCATGCTGTCAGTAAGGACTCCAGTACTACCCCCATCAGAGTGGTATTTAACTGCAGTTCTCGAGCAGCGAAGAATGAAGCAAGTCTAAACGATTGTCTCTATGTAGGACCAATCTGACTGAAATACTGGGTGATATACTATTAAAATTCAGGACGAAGAGATTTGGGTTTGTGGCAGATATCTCCAAAGCCTTTTTGAGAATAGGTTTAAAGGAGCAGGACCGCAAATTCACAAAGTTCCTTTGGCCTGAAGATCCTTTTCAGCCTGGTGAGCGGATAAAAGAATACCGCTTTCGGTCAGTGTTGTTTGGTTCCTGCTCTAGTCCTTTCTTGTTGTGCAGCACTTTGAGATATCATTTCCAGAAGACAGAGAAACCGGAAATGGGTCAACTGTTTTAAATGGATAATCTTCAGGGCGTTGCCGACAGTGGAGAAGAGGTGTTTGAAATCTACAATTTGGCAAGGCAAGAATGTAATAAAGCCAATATGCCACTACAAAGTTGGAATTCAAACTCTCATGTTCTTTTGGACCAGATAAGAAGAGACTATCCTGAATATCAAATACCAGAATATCAACCAGTACTCGGATTACTGTGGAAAACAACTACTGATGAGATGTCTCTAAAGCCCCTCAAGTTTCCCAATGTAAAACTCACAAAACGTACACTCTTAAGTCAGGTCTCTATGATGTTCGACCCATTGGGCATATTTAGTCCCATATCAATTAAAGGGAAGATTTTAGTTCAGGAGGCCTGGAGAGAAGCACTGAGTTGGGATACTCCATTACCTGAAAAGTATACAGAAGAGTGGAACAAATTGCAGGTGGAATATGAGAAGGTATCCTCAGTCAAGTGAAGATGTGATCCTACCTCTGATAATGAGTGTGCTCAATTGCACATATTTTGTGATGCCTCATCTAAGGCGTATGGTGCAGTAGCTTATTGTGTCACTGAAGTCCGATCTACTATGATTATGTCCAAATCCCGAGTAGCGCCATTAAAACAACGTACTGTTACGACCGGGCACTCGGGTACACTAGGGCTCTTACACAGGACTCGAGTATGGCTCGCTGCCACAACGGAAACACACGATCCCAACCCCAGAGTACTGCCAGCCGAACAAAAAACGCCACTACCCTCCAGAGTTCTATCTGCTATAACGGGGTATACAAGAACTCGGTACTAGCGTTTCACACAACAGACTAATAGCAAGACGGGAGTTATCTAGTCTGGTCAACAATCAAACAAAGAAGAAAGTACTACAACACTAAAGAATAGTGTTGGCCGAAGCCGAAGTAATCCACCCTTGAACTAAGAACTTAAGAAGTCCTCCACCCTCTACTTCGGATCGGCACTATTACGTTACGTTAAACAATAGTCCTCGAGCATCAAGCAAGGAATCTTCTGATAAGTTAGATGCTTCTCGAATACTCATAAGAAGTAAGTATCGGATTTTGAACAGCAATTTAATGAATAACTCACTGGTAATTAAAGGCTTTAAATTGACATAAGAAGAATTATAAGAATAAGCAATAGGATATGGCAAACATTAAGAAGAAGTACTCCGACAATGCACTGGCAATAGCCTACTAAGATTGTGCTCGTGGGCCACTAATCTCTGAAGTAGCTAAGCGTGCCACACATGAAATCAATAGTGCTTAAACAATAATATACATAAGGAGAAGCTTCAATACTATGCTATCTGCTGGTCGAGCAAAGTCTAGCTGGGATATCTAAGGTTAAGAGACAATGGCTGAGCAAGCGGCTCGTAGCCTAGCGAGGTCCTTAAGACTGTGCGGCCAAATTACGGTAATTGACGGGATGCTCTCTTGAGAGATCCAGATCACTAGTATCTGGTTCTCTCCTGGCGATCCTCTCAAAGTCAAGCAAATGAGATAGCACAGTGTTGGGTGGCACAGGCAAAAGCCCTCACTCGCAACACAGTGCTAAACTCCCACGGTACACAATCAAAAAGACCCCCTAGGCTTCCCACGTCTCCGTTGCAATTGTGCTGGTTCAACCAACCTAGCACTCATAGGAAATCACAACTCGAGGAACCCTATCCCAGTCTAGCATTACCTAAACCAGCAGAAAACAGGAACATGAATAATAGTACACAGGGAAATACATATACGAGTGCAACAAACATCAATCAATCCTATTCTAGTTGACCCTTCCAAAATAGGCTATCTAACAGGCACTTATCTCGTGAGAACTCAAGCGATAATACTTTGGCTGACTAAATCTGCACCAAAGGGGTCATTGAGGTTATAAACAGGGACGAGAAGAGAAGAAGGTAGGCTGTTCAGAGAGTAGAGAAAGTTCACATCAGTCGGAAGAATATGGATAGTTGCAAGGGATATGAGAGGTCGCTTTGCCTGATGAGTTCTGATCTAAAAATGGCGAGACCTCCCTTTTTATACTCGGCCCCGTAGCGAGCATAACGGCAATCATGACGTCACATACTCTCTCAATCTGGGATCGACAAAGAACTTCCCACGCGCTGAAAGGGAGGAAGGGAGGAAGGGAGGAGGGAGTTAGGCCTACACACCTCGTGGCGCGCTCACTGGCTGTCGTTACATAACTCTCTCTCTCATCATTGTATATAAGTCCCACACACAATACTTATAACTAATGATATAAAATAGAACTCGTTGACTTAGAAGAAAACAAAATACATAATGATAACACTTATAGTACAACGGTTCACATAAACTGAGTTAGGAAACTCTACACAGACTACAGCCAAAGTTCCTGCCCTGACGATCCTAGCGAGGGTGGGGCCTGACTGGGCGTTCTGTACAGCATGCTCATACTCGACATGCGTCACACCTCCCCCAAGATTTTACTTGCTCAACCCTGAGCTAAAATCTGATATACAGAACCCCATCAAACCCCTCACACCCAGCGACCGCATGGCACTAAAACAACGCTGAGTTTATCACTAAAACACATCTTATAAAAAAAAAATTCACATTTCACAACTCCTCCCAACAATAGTAAAAGACACAATATCATGCTCCCAGAGCGAGCTTACAGCAGCTCAGCCGTTTGATAGTTCGTGGACTACTCAAACCTTATAGGCTATGACAAACTTATACAATTATCTTCATCAAAAAGAAAGAGTTTTTATATGATTTTTATACTTTAATATGTTTTTTTCGGCTGCACTATAAGGGCAGCCTATTTTCTTCTATACCAAACGCTCAACAATCCTGCTTTACGACCCAATACGCTGGGCTACAACCGCGAGCCAACAAGCACCAAGCGCAAAATACTACTCAAACCAAAGCAGGAGGCTACCCGTGTGTCAATTTACCCAGGATCATATACCCCTGAACGACCACATGCAACCTCGTTGTCACAACCGGCAATATGGCTTATGTCCAGGTTATATACCAATAACCTTAGTGACCACCTGGTCAGCCTCATATTCCGATTGTGAAACGGGTCCAAGATCTCGAGAGGGTAATGATCTGGGTAAACTACACCGACCGGACCATAGGCTGGAACATAGATCTCGAAATGCCCCAGCGCATCATCGTCCTTTTCACTTTCATTCATCAGGCTCTGACACGTTGCTGGTGCATTCTTAAGTCCGTCAGGCACAACATTGCACTGGTAGGTACTCCCGTCCACAACAAAACCACATACCTCTTTAGCACGCTCGGACAAAGTTACAAGCAACGACCACTCACGACATTCCTTATCCCTCAGATCCTTCGTCCACACGTAATCCAGCTCTGCTTGCACCATAGGCTGTCGAGCAGGATTTATACGGCAGGGAATTAAACTGAGCCTTGCACTATCTCCAGCCTGCATGTCGGATTCTACCCCGTACCTCAGGCCTGGAGAAGCAACAAACATGCGAAAGTACTGCCATAGCCTAGTAAATAACTGCCTTGCACTGTCTCCACGAACAACATGCCTTGTGCCCTCCCACAACCCAGCCGAGACCGCAGCTTCTAACCTGTAGTCTCCCTCCTTCTCCACCTTCGTCCCTAGAACAGCCAGGTCATGAGAGGGACAATCAGTACCACCCGTGCAGTCACTCCCACAGTTCATTATAGCTAAGGCTTCCCCGCCGATACCGTACATGCGCACCCCCACATTCCTTGTGACGACATCTGCCTGCGCAGCATCACCGCTTTTAGCGACATGGCCAGATACAGTCGGTCTGTGGTAGGGCTGTTGCATTAGACTAGAGCAGCATTGGGAGGCTATGTGACGACCGGGCACTGCGATACCACAGCCGACCCTACCAATCTGCTCAATGTCCTCCTTTTGACCACCACCCTTGGCAGCCATGGGTCGACCCTGACCTGGCAACCATGCCAAGGCCTCGTCGCCCACCTTAAACCACCGAAACAACGAGGCTAACGGTCTTTTAACAGTCACATGACCTGCCTGCGGAACATCTCGCACCGTCCGAGTTGTGAGACTCAGGGGCTCGGCACGACCAGTGGGGTATGAACCGAGCTGGTGCTGGAGTGCTGCACACTGCTGCTCAGACAGGTGCTCTAGCGCTTCCACAGCCACCAGACTCGTGTCCCCCGCCCACTGCTTCGCCGAGACATGACAATCCCTACTCTCCTCCACCTGTGCCCTACTACCCCCCTCTCCTTCTCCACCTTGGCCGCGGCAGACCAACGCAGGGACAGTAGGCTGCTCAGGTGGTTGCCTCACAAACTCCTCCAACAGGTTCACATGACATGCTTCCCCGTCCTCGTGTTTAATCTCGACAGCACCATTACCACACTTCTGAACTTCCGGATCCTCCAACTGCAGTTTACAAATATCTGAGGGAACCAACCTGTCTAGATGCTTCCGAAGCAACCCAAGTCCTCCCCCAATATCAAACTGAGCAACCCTTTTTTCTCTCCGTGTGCAACGTTGCTGCCTCGGAGTCTCTTCCGGCCCTACCTCCTCACTAGCTGTGACAGGTCCTGGGGCCTCTCCAGACTCCAACATAGGTGCCAATACTAAATCACCCAGGAGAGCCGCCGAGTCAAAACTCTTAAAACCAACTCCAGCTTTAGCCTCCTCCTGTTGATCGTTCCTCTGCTGGTCTGAAGACGGAGGACTAGGCTGTGACACTTTAGCTGCCCGAGCTCGGGTGACAACACACGCCATGGGTTGTGCCTGGCACCGCTCGACACACTCTTGCTCTTCCCTACTCACGTCGGCCGGCCTCTCGGCAACGACTAAGGGTAGAACCTCAGAAGCGGGCATTGCAAAGTCGTTGCCGAGAAGAAGGTCGACGCCCTCCACTGGCAGTTTCTCCACAATCCCAACATCCAATTCACGTGCCACACCATCCACCTCCAACTCCAACCGCACCAGCGGGTATGACCGAGTTGCATTAATACCCTGCACCACTACCACCCGAGCCGCATTTATAGGGTAGCCAGTCAAATTGTTCATCAGAGTCTGGGAAGCACCTGTATCACGCAAGACCTCTACTCCATGCTTGCGCCCCGCCCACATCACGCAACCCCGTCCTCTATGGTCGCAAAAAACATCCTGAGCAGGGTTCGAGCCTCCCAGGTGCTTCTGCATTGGCTGTGCCTCAGCCTCTGACGAACTGCCCCGGGCAAACTCAGAAAACTTCGGAGACACACCAATGTTGCAGGCCAAAGACACAGCTGCTGTAGGTGGTTTGCTAGGACAGACTCTTGCAAAGTGCCCCTTTTCATGACAATGATAACACTCCAACTCCCCTCTGGGCTTCCCTTGGTACTGGGAAGGGCCCGGCCCCTTCTTAAATGGGACGGTGTTAGTCTTGTGGTCAGTCTTGGTATCATAGCTCTTGTACTTGTTTGCATAAGATATATCACTAACTCGGGGGGGTGGGGCGTCACGCCCCTTGTTACCTGCCTCACTACGCTGGGCAGACCCGCACCCACGAATTAGTGATAGCCGGAGGTCAGCCATCTCAGCTGCCTCCTGTAGAGTTTTAGGGTTCTTTTCTTTAATAGTTAAAGTCATATCTGCACCAGTACACTTATAAAACTGCTCGAGCAGAAACAGCTCAGTCAACTGTTCGGCCGTCTCAGCTTTCTCAGAACGTGTCCAGTTAGCAAGTGCATCTTTTAAGTCCCGGGCATGTTCAAGAAAGGTCGCCTCCCTAGTCTTTGTAACACCCCGAAACTTCAATCGATATGTTTCTGGTTGCAACTCGTATGCCCGTAGGACAGCTCTCTTCAATTCTGGGTAGTCAATGCAAGACTCTAAAGGCAGTGCATCATAAGCCTTCAGACCCTTACCCGTAAGTCTTGAGGAGACCAGAGCTGCCCACTTCTCTTCAGGCCAATTATGCTCCCTACACTTCTTCTCAAAACGATTAAAAAATTCTGTGACTTCAGTTTCACTAAATGCCGGCACCAATTTGACTAAGTGAGACAAGGACTGTTCTCTTACTTGGCCCTCACGGCCCATCCGAATCCCTGTCGACTCTGCACGAGTCTTATCTAAGTCTATCTGAGCACAATATTTCTCTGAGTCGTACCTAAGCTCAGCCTCGTGCCTCCTAACCTCAGCCTCATGCCTCCTGGTCTCATCCTCCTGCCTCCTAACCTCAATCTCATGCTTCCTAGTCTCGGCCTCAATCTCATACTTCCTAGACTCAATTTTAGCAAGCTCAAGTCTAAATATCATCTCAGGAGACAGGCCGGAAGAGGGAGCTGCCACTACTGAAGGAGGGGGGGCAAGAACTGGGGAACCACCATACGCACCGCCCGAGGGCACTCCAATCTTCCAATGCTCATCCCTCTGTGGGAGAGTGCTAACCTCCGGCAACTGAGTGGACGGCACTGTGGGAGTCGAGTGAGAGGGGATCTGGGGAGGAACCCCCCCAAACGCCCTCTCCTCCGAAACCCCATGTCGCCCACGCAACACCCAGGAAATCAGCTCCCCCTTGGACATTCCTCCTACATTGGATAGACCCAAAACCTTGGCTATCAGGTGCAAGCCATAAACATTCACCCCAGTCAGCCTCTCCTCCGTCACATGGTACTGCTTACTCACAAAAAGTCTAGCATCCTCCTCACTAGTTACTAACGGCACCTCCTCACTTAGCATCTCTCGCTCCTCGTCAGTACTAGGGCCCGACATACTGAAGTTCACCAAAAAATTCTCGAGACAAAAGTGTTAAACTCCCTTATGCAAGCACTAATTACTAAATTAACTGGAGTCTCTTAAATGCTCTCCTAATTGCCTTACAAAAAAAAAATATTCTTCAATATGTACGCTAAAGTACCAACAAACAAATGTTGTACAACTCTGCAAAAAATTGATACTGTTCACAAAATCCTAAGCAAGGTCGCCATTTGTTACGACCGGGCACTCGGGTACACTAGGGCTCTTACACAGGACTCGAGTATGGCTCGCTGCCACAACGGAAACACACGATCCCAACCCCAGAGTACTGCCAGCCGAACAAAAAACGCCACTACCCTCCAGAGTTCTATCTGCTATAACGGGGTATACAAGAACTCGGTACTAGCGTTTCACACAACAGACTAATAGCAAGACGGGAGTTATCTAGTCTGGTCAACAATCAAACAAAGAAGAAAGTACTACAACACTAAAGAATAGTGTTGGCCGAAGCCGAAGTAATCCACCCTTGAACTAAGAACTTAAGAAGTCCTCCACCCTCTACTTCGGATCGGCACTATTACGTTACGTTAAACAATAGTCCTCGAGCATCAAGCAAGGAATCTTCTGATAAGTTAGATGCTTCTCGAATACTCATAAGAAGTAAGTATCGGATTTTGAACAGCAATTTAATGAATAACTCACTGGTAATTAAAGGCTTTAAATTGACATAAGAAGAATTATAAGAATAAGCAATAGGATATGGCAAACATTAAGAAGAAGTACTCCGACAATGCACTGGCAATAGCCTACTAAGATTGTGCTCGTGGGCCACTAATCTCTGAAGTAGCTAAGCGTGCCACACATGAAATCAATAGTGCTTAAACAATAATATACATAAGGAGAAGCTTCAATACTATGCTGTATCTGCTGGTCGAGCAAAGTCTAGCTGGGATATCTAAGGTTAAGAGACAATGGCTGAGCAAGCGGCTCGTAGCCTAGCGAGGTCCTTAAGACTGTGCGGCCAAATTACGGTAATTGACGGGATGCTCTCTTGAGAGATCCAGATCACTAGTATCTGGTTCTCTCCTGGCGATCCTCTCAAAGTCAAGCAAATGAGATAGCACAGTGTTGGGTGGCACAGGCAAAAGCCCTCACTCGCAACACAGTGCTAAACTCCCACGGTACACAATCAAAAAGACCCCCTAGGCTTCCCACGTCTCCGTTGCAATTGTGCTGGTTCAACCAACCTAGCACTCATAGGAAATCACAACTCGAGGAACCCTATCCCAGTCTAGCATTACCTAAACCAGCAGAAAACAGGAACATGAATAATAGTACACAGGGAAATACATATACGAGTGCAACAAACATCAATCAATCCTATTCTAGTTGACCCTTCCAAAATAGGCTATCTAACAGGCACTTATCTCGTGAGAACTCAAGCGATAATACTTTGGCTGACTAAATCTGCACCAAAGGGGTCATTGAGGTTATAAACAGGGACGAGAAGAGAAGAAGGTAGGCTGTTCAGAGAGTAGAGAAAGTTCACATCAGTCGGAAGAATATGGATAGTTGCAAGGGATATGAGAGGTCGCTTTGCCTGATGAGTTCTGATCTAAAAATGGCGAGACCTCCCTTTTTATACTCGGCCCCGTAGCGAGCATAACGGCAATCATGACGTCACATACTCTCTCAATCTGGGATCGACAAAGAACTTCCCACGCGCTGAAAGGGAGGAAGGGAGGAAGGGAGGAGGGAGTTAGGCCTACACACCTCGTGGCGCGCTCACTGGCTGTCGTTACATAACTCTCTCTCTCATCATTGTATATAAGTCCCACACACAATACTTATAACTAATGATATAAAATAGAACTCGTTGACTTAGAAGAAAACAAAATACATAATGATAACACTTATAGTACAACGGTTCACATAAACTGAGTTAGGAAACTCTACACAGACTACAGCCAAAGTTCCTGCCCTGACGATCCTAGCGAGGGTGGGGCCTGACTGGGCGTTCTGTACAGCATGCTCATACTCGACATGCGTCACAGTACCCTTCCACAGTTGGAGCTGACCGCTGTTGAATTGGGAACTAGGTTAGCTACTTATTTGAATGGTATGTTTCCCTTTTTAGGTGAGACATATATATGGACAGATAGTGAGATATGTTTGCACTGGATAGCTAAGGATGATAGTCACATAGTTTATGTGCGTAACAGAGTACACAAAATAAAGGAACTGCAAATGAACTATACATTCATGCATGTTAAGTCCAAGGATAATCCGGCTGACTTGGTGAGCCGAGGTGTTGGTGTCAAGAAACTGATTAACGAAACTCTGTGGTTTCAGGGTCCGGTTTGGCTACGTCAGAGTGATTGGCCAGAACAAAAATCATACCAGAAGGTTAATGATGATAAAGTTCATATGGACCCAATAATTATCCCAGAGCCTTCAGTGATTGACATCACAAAGTTCTCCAATTTGGACAAACTATTAACTGTAACTAAATTTGTGTTTAAGTTCCTGAGCAAGAAGGTAAAGATGGAGGAATTAGACCCACTTACCTACTGGATCAGAAGGATACAAGCTGAAAAGTATGATGAGGAATTAACACAGCTACGTAAACCCAATCCCAAGCCAACCAAAAGAATGAAGGACCTTGGGCTGTATCTAGACAATCAAGAATTAATAATTATGTTGTCGAGGTCGTATTGGTAAAGCTGATCTACCCCTCAAAACTCGGCATCCGATCCTATTGCCTAAGGATTGCGACCTCACCAAATTGATGGTTTTAAAAGCGCATGAAACCACTAAACACGGTGGGGTAGCAGACACTCTAGCCTATATGCGACAAACATATTGGATACCCCAGGGACGACAAGCTGTTAAACGCTGTATCAAGAATTGCATTATTTGCAAGAGGTATACAGCTATCGCTATTCCTTACCCTGGACCACCAGCTCTTCCGCCAGACCGCATTCACCAAAGGACACCGTTTGAGGTAACAGGTATAGATTATACTGGTGCCATCACTCTCACAGGAGATGATGGTCCACCCAAGAAGGTTTACATATGTCTATTCACCTGTACCAGCACTCGGGCTATCCATTTGGAAATAGCGGAGGACATGAGCTCGGAAACCTTTATTAATTTATTTAGAAGATTTGCCGCTCGGCGAAGTTGTCCCAGACGTTTGATTAGTGACAATGGGACAAATTTTGTGGGCGCATCACCGTTGGTTTCTGAACTATTAAAGAGCAACGCAGTACAGCAAATGCTAGATTCTAGAAATTGTTATTGGTCATTCACAACTCCCAGAGCCCCTTGGCAAAATGGATTTACAGAGAGAATGATAGGTATTGTAAAATCGTGCCTGAAAAGGGTTCTTCACAAGTCCAAGGTCACCTTGGATGAGTTAAGAACTGTTGTCACCGAAATAGAAACCAGAGTAAATAATCGACCACTAACGTATCAAGATGACTCCAATCTGGAAATTGAGGCCTTAACACCGGCTCATTTATTATATGGTAGACGATTGGACCCAGTCCCCCGTTTGGACGTGACCGAGGAATTAGTGGATCCCTCCGTTAATGAAGCAGATGCACACTTGCGACGAAGCTACCATAAACTCTGCAAAATACTGGACGCCTGGAACAAACATTGGGCATCTGAGTATATCTTGAGCTTACGGGAGAGGTATTATGGTGCGAATTCTGCTAGTAACCGTCACACACCGATAGTGGGAGACATAGTCTTGTTGAAAATGGACCAACCTCACTCTAAATGGCCCTTAGCAAGGATCCAAGAAGTCTATCCTGATTCCGAAGGAGTTATCAGAACCGTTAAGGTTGTATCTCGAGGACAAACCACTCTCCGAACTGTAGATCGTCTCATACCTATGGAACTCGCCCACAAAATGTGGGGGATAATATGGCCAAAGGTTATCTCTTACCACACCAATCGAAATCTAAAATTAATCAACATAAATAAAAATAAAGTCTGAGATCGCCTACCTTATGGTATGAACTATGGTAGCCTATCTCTCAGGATGCCCTAACTAAACATGGCCATATATATCAATGACTTAGCTATAACTAGGGTCCTGGTTTAGTTCAGAGGATTCCGGCTTCGGTAGATGAGGGTTATAGGTCAGGACTCCGGGCCGGGCGTGGAAATTGTGGTGGAGGAGATCACGGGACACGTCTCTACCGTTCAGATGTTTACTAGCGTCTGATCGGAACTTCAATTTCCGACTCTTAAATAAACTATATATTAATTCGTTACCAAGGGTTCATTCCCTCTTCACGAAATCATATAAATAATTATCAGCATTTAAATTATATAATTATAAAGGTGAACATCGTTTCAAAACGATTTAGTGAACATAATATCAAGATATTAACGACCCTAAAGCAAACGGTGGATCGCGTATGCGGTCGCGGGAATATTTAAACTGATCCTCTTTACAGTTCTTCTAAACTTATTTCTACAAGGTTTTATAACTAAATTAACTTGATCAAGGTAATCTTATACAGTACTAAATTACCTAACATTAATTAATATCTACAATATATACAATCACCGGGTTCTGGTAGGAAATTGTTCACTCTAGTGAGGTTACCCTATCGGAAGGTTGTTGCCAACATTCCCCAGATACCGGTGTAGTAAATTTATTTCTCACACCGAGACTGCCACCAAGAAAATTCCCCAAACTCGTCCTGTTAACAACCCCAAATCAGTACATCACTCCTCCCTCAATAACCCATGTCCTATGCCTAACTCTGCCCCCACTAATCCTCCCCAGTCCCACATAACCTTTAACCAGACCGAGACTGACACCAAGAAAATTCCCCCAATTCGTCCTGTTAACAACCCCAAATCAATACATCAGTCCTCTACCAATAACCCCTGTTCTACACCTAACTCTTTCCCCACCAACCCTCCGCAGTCCCCCCAACAAATCCCGTTTTCTAACTTGCTCACCTCTCACCACCCTGACCCTCCCACACGCGCCGTTAATCCTCCCCTCACGCGTGACGACCTAGGGACCCAACCATGTTCCCCCCCTTCCCCCAGAAATACTCCGCTATTCCCCCACCAACAAAATTTCCCTTGTGACAGTTTTCCATCAGTAGCTCCCTTCCACCCCCCCACAATTCACACCCCTAATAAACTTCAAAACCCCACACTTGACTCACCCCCTTATGACAGACAAACCCACCAATCCCATATAACCTCTAAACAAACCGTCATTGCCACCGACACACCCCACCACTCTGATCCTCCCACACGCGCCGTTAATCCTCCCCTCACGCGTGACGACCTAGGGACCCAACCATGTTCCCCCCCCTTCCCCCAGAAATGCTCAGCTATTCCCCCACCAACAAAATTTCCCTTGTGACAGTTTTACGTCAGTAGCTCCCTTCCACCCCCCCCACAATTCACACCCCTAATAAACTTCAAAACCCCACACTTGACTCACCCCCTTATGACAGACAAACCCACCAATCCCATATAACCTCTAAACAAACCGACACTGCCACCGACACACCCCACCACTCTGATCCTCCCACACGCGCCGTTAATCCCCCCCTCACGCGTGACCCCCACCAAAGTGATTTCCCCCCCCCTCATGCGTACCGAACACCTGCTCACCAGTCGGTCCCCCACCATCATGAGCCCAGCTAAACTTTCAACCTCCACCAAATCCCACCGCTGCCACCAATGAAATGCTAGGTTTTACCAGGGTTAAATAGGAATGGGAATTATCCCCAGGCTACCTTTAGGATCAACCTTTCCTGGTACCTGGCGCGGGGTACGAACCTCTGAAGGGAATTTAACCCCCCTAAAAACCCACAGGTTTTTGAGATGCCTTGGGTGGGGTTCGAACCCTGGTTAGTGACGCACCACCATCACCACCAGGCCTGCGCGCTAACCCACTGTACTACCACGGACGTACAAAAGTATAGCAACCTTAGTCCGATTTTTAAGAACCAGATGATAGTCTCTCGAGATGAGTTTATTGGACTTACCATCTACGACTATTTTACGCTATACCTGACGTCAACTCGGGTTAGTATTATTGTGCGGGACATTTTCGAGGGCATTACAATTACAGTGACTATACAGTGACAAGTGCGATACTGTGCGATATTAGTGTGTGTACCGTTTATCTATTTTCACTATTCTTAAATTCATCTATTCTTTACAGGAAGGAATACAGATTACAGGAATAATAGCTCAATCTAGTTGTTAGCCAGCTTACTGCTTTTAATTAGGTTGATATTTCCCTGCCGGGCATTACAGTATCTACACAGACCTTATAACTATTTACAAGCCGCATAGTCTATATTTCTGATAATAAAACTATATAGAAAAGCCACCAGTGTCTTTGCTTCAAATCAATTACCTCAGCAATTTACCTTTCAACATGTTTTTACAGTGATAACCTGGACTACAAACATTACAAGGAAAATCAAGGTAAGAGGCAAAAAGGTATCAAAACAGTTTAATCCCCGATACATAAGTGGTGGCAGCGGTGGGATACGTGTTCCTTAATAAAACACACAGAAAAGACCACCGAAGAACAATCCTATTAAAAGCAGTAAAGAAAAGCTGGAAAAAGAGCAACTAGATTTACCAAACATTAATGAGCTAAATGGAAAGAAAAACATCGATGAATGATAAAAGACTAGAGTGAATTTCAGAGTGAACTGGTACTATATCTCAGTACCCATCACATCAGCGCTGACCTCAGCATTCCCTTCACTGAGCCAATGAGTCACAGTGAGCCCGCACGCCAGCAACTCGCCCCAGCAACTCAGCCCTAGACTCACACATGCACGCACGCACACCACGCCCAGGCCAGAGTATGACGTGTGTGTGACGTCACAGGAATTGGTGACGACGTAAGGAGAAGCAGTCAACTCTACGGGACCTCCACTTCAAACTTCATTCTACAACAGCTGACTAGAAGACCTTCAAAACATCGCAACGTTAATTCAGCTTTGTATCGGTTAGTCAGAAAATACATTACAAACTAAACATACTAGTAATTAGTGCTAGTAAAAATCCTGTCAACACAAACAAGCAATGCCAAAGTATCTTAACTATTCTTTCAACTTATTCATGTGTATAGAATAATTTAGCTGGGACTGTACGTTCCTCATTAATTTCATTCCTTCTATGAATTCAAGTTAGATCAAAGAATTTAAGTACTCTATATATTTGCAGTAACAGTTTCTCAAGTAATAACTTAGCAGAGATTCAAAGACTTACTTCTGTTACACACTGTGTTAATTTCCTTTCATTTTCTTAGTAAGAGAGTATTCTTATACAGTGCCTTACTAACTTGAATATTCCAGAATTTTCCTATATTAATATTCAACTGCTCACTCATCAGACTAACCACCATCATTCATCCTTACAAACTAGAGTACAGGTTTGTGGTTAAGAGAAATCCCTATTACCAAAATTTTTGTACCAGTGCTAACATTTTTGTGGGATTATTTGTCAATGACATTCAGCCCAGGTATCTTTACCAAAAGTGTAATTTTCCCCCGTGTCCTTTAAACCTTTTGGCAAGAAGTCGCCTCATCTTGAGGAATACCTAATTTCCTCAGACAGTTCTACTGAGAGCAACTCAGAAGAGGAATTAGAGGGAGCGGGAATTGAACCTCAGTCAGACAGAGAGTTTGGGAAAGAAGTAGGGACAAAACTTGCTTCTGACATTGACGACTTGACTGAACAACTTGCTAACTCTTTCAAGGAGACATTGGGCCACCCCGATACATCCTCTAGTGCCTGCGGAACAGTTAACCCGGTAACGGCGAGGGGGTATTGAACCCGGTCCCCATGGGCGAGCATATAGGCTCCATTCAGGCCTATAATCGTCATTTTACGATAAATATAGTTATTACTTATTCATACGAGCCTATTTTACCTTCACTATGAAGATAGTAACCTGTAACAACAATCAAACAAGTGAAAATATAATTTTTCTGGTCAAAATCGCGAATATAGATGGACAAGCCCATTCATGAATTATGGAGAAAAATGAGGCAACCCCTCCCTCCACGAGGCCTCAAGCCACACTGAGCCTACTCATACCCACACTCGGTTGTGTAACACATCCGCTAGGCACGTAAGCACATCCCCCACACAGTTTGCTAATGTTAGCACAAAAATATACCAACGAATTAGGGAATAACAGGGAAAATAGGTGATAATTGAAGGGGGAGGGGAAAGGGAGGAAGGAGGGGATGTGGAGGAGTGATATGAGGTATAGGGAAAAAAAACAAAATTTTTTTTTTTAGTGATACTGGGGCTGTTTAAATGTTTTTTTTAGGCCTCCCTCTTAAGAGCTTTGCCGCCGTCGCCCAGGTTAAACCTCTTAAGAGCTTTGCTGCCGTTTACGGGTTAAGGATAAATTGGGTCACCCCGATAATACATCCTCAAGCGCTAGCGCCAGCGCCAGCGAACCGTCATTGGTGTCCCAAGATCACAAAAATTTCGCGAAACACGAGGTAAAGCCAGATATCTCCGGCACCCAGAGCCATTTCAGCATACGTCCTTCAGTACTAGGTGGAGTCACCCTGCGATCAGGAAACACCTACTTTCCTGCAGTGACACCTCCACCGGCAACGACTACCAGTACTTCATCTACAACAACGCCACCGGCAAATTCCACAGCAATCATGACAGGTCAGGCCCCACCACCGAAGATAAATCTCATGCAACGTGGGCAAGACATCGCCTACTTTGCCGGAAAAGATTGTCCAAACTATCCGGGAGGAGTTCTTATCTTCTTACGGACCATCGAAGACCTCATGAGGAATAGTGACATAACGACAGATGAAGACAAGCTCGTTTTTGTAAGAGGATATCTGAAAAGCAGCTCCAGACCCGCACTCACACAGTCCATCCTAGGTTTCCGGACCAAGGACTATAATGCATGGAGAACATATCTGATTGAATGTTTTGGAGACGGCAACCAAGGAGGAGCATTGGCCTTCGTACACAGAATGGCCCACAAATTTGACGAGTCCCTTGGTAAGCGAGACATGCTCATGGCCCAAGTCACTGCAGATGTTGTCGTAGATGCCGAGCAAAGATTTTTCACTTCAGATTGGGTAAATCAGACAGATAAAACAATGACCCTGAAAAATCTAAGTAAATTCCTAGAATACATGGTTTTCGTATGCGCACTGCCTCCCACTCTTAGGAAGGAAATCATGAAAACTGAGTTCAAAACCACCAGTAACCTTCAGGAGTTTGTGGCAAAGAAAGCATTCAAAATCTCCACAGATGTAATTCCAAAAGCCTTCGTAAGCCCAGTAGAAGCGTATGGGACCAAACCCAAGCAGGCTACAAGCTCAAGGAACCACACCATCTGTGAACACTGCCAGAAGAAGGGCCATGACAAGAGTTCATGCTGGAAACTGCACGCGGAGCAAACCCCGGACAGGTACAAGAAGAAGACGACATACATAGCTTTCGGTGGGGCATCACACAAAGGTGGACGAGCGCAAGGAATCCCCACAAGCCAAGGGCAACATAGTCCGAGGAAGAGCTGTATGATCCATGGAGAGATGGGACATTCCACCGACGAATGCCGAGCAGCCAAGGATCTAGTTAGTAAGTACCACAAACGTTCGTCGGGGGGAAGCCCAGGGCAGCAAGCCCGAAAATCAAACGTAGTAAAGACTACTCCGTTACCTACCAATGTACACTCGTCGCCCTTACACGTGCCCTCGATCGTTGCGGCTGTCACACGAGTGAACATTATGTCAATCCCATTAATGGTAGGTAACAGGAAGATCTCTTTGGCTCTTGACTCAGGCACCTGCGCCAACGTCTTGTCCTACGAGTTATTGATAAATCTTCAAAATCAGCTTAAGTTCAACTGGACACTTAATCTCCCAGACATGCAACTTAAAGGAGTTACACAGGATACCCTACAACTAGTTGGTATGGTAGACATTCCGTTTAGATTCACACGTCGCGAAGACCCAAACATCAAGACGAGGTATTACGTGATCAAGGATTTTCCACTCCCAGCCGATGGCCTCATAGGCATGGAAACAATGAAGGACAACCGCATCGTCTTAGATCCTTCCGAGCAGAGGATGACATACAACCGCCACACGTATTCTACAATGCAGAATCCACGACCTCTCCTACACTCGACCATTGCAGCGACTGTACCAGCAAGCATGGACAATTTACCTGCGCGGTCCTTGGGGTTCCCTACTCCAAGTATCCAGAGTGTTGGATCAACAGGTCAAGGTTCTCGGTTGTATCCCTTAGTAGTTTCCGGAAAACAAAGGATTCGTGCTAGAGAGGGAGCACACCTTCCAGTTAGATTACCCAAACTAAAGAAAGGCATGGATACAATCTGTCTCAGTGAAAGTGCATGTGTAAAGGGACTAGCTCTCGAGTCAACCTTGTACAAGTTACACGATAACGCAAGGGCGGAGATACTAGTCTACAACAGATCTAATGGTCCAATTACGCTGAAGTCCGTTTGTACCATCGGAAAAGCTCTTGTGTATGACTATCCAGTAGATCCAGAACCCCCAGAGTGGCCCTTCGTACAAGCGCCCATAGCTGTGATGACAGCATCGAAACCTTCCAAGATGTCAGAAACAGATCCTATCAAGCTGAACCTCAAGAATGTAGACTATCCAGAACAGGAGGACTCCCTTCTGAGGTTACTACAGCGGTTCAGAGATGTCGTTGCGCTCCCAGGAGAACGACTAGGTAAAACGGATCTAACAACGCATTCCATACCCCTAAAACCAGGCACCAACCCCGTCTACACAGCGGCATACAGATTACCACACTGTCAAAGTGAGGTGGTTAAAGGGATGGTAGATGACATGCTTGAGCAAAAGGTTATCCAACATTCATCCTCGCCATGGAATTCACCTCTTTTCCTGGTTCCTAAGAAGGATGGAGGATGGCGCCCAGTGATTGATTATCGCAAGGTCAATCAAGCAACCATACCTGATAGATTCCCCATGCCTATACTGTCCGAGCTACTACAAGCATTGGTAAAGGGAATACAGTGTGCAGTACGCTAGATCTCCTCAGCGGGTACTGGCAAGTTGGAATGGATGAAAAGTCAACGGAAGTCACTGCTTTCTCGACCCCGAGCGGACACTACGAATGGTTACGCATGCCTTTTGGGTTAAGAAACACACCCCTCACCTTTCAAAGGTTAGTCAAAAACCTTTTTGCGGGCCTCTTGGGTGACTCAGTCTTTGCCTACCTGGACGACATCATAGTCTGTAGTAAAGATGTTGATTCTCATCTCGACAAACTCCAACAAGTAATGGAAAGACTACAAATGGCAGGTTTACGTATCAAGATCAGCAAGTGTGATTTCCTTAAAGGAAAAATCAAGTTCCTAGGTCATCAGATAGACACAGAAGGAATCCACACTATGGATGATAAGATCCGTGCGGTACAGAATTTCCCACGACCAAAATCTGTAGAGAATATCCGAAGCTTCATTGGCTTATCAGGCTACTATCGTTCTTTCGTGAAGAACTATGCGAGTCTGGCAAGGCCTCTGACCCAACTGCTCCGAAAGGATGCACCGTTAGTATGGGGCCCAGAGCAAGAGGAAGCCTTCAACAGCCTTAAGCAAGCACTCACCTCTACACCTGTCTTAGTTTTCCCTGACTATGATCAACCATTCACACTTTGCACCGATGCATCCCTCAAAGGTCTTGGAGCTGTACTGATGCAGCCAGATGAACGAGGCAAAATGCGAGTCATTGGTTACGCAAGTAGAGTGTTGAATGATGCCGAGACTAGGTATCACACAACGGAATGGGAAATCCTTGCAGTAGCTTGGGCCCTGAAGCATTTCCGAGACATCATCCTCAGCTATTCGATCGATCTTTACACCGACAATGAGGCGGTCACGAAGATATTCAAGGGTGGTAAGAATCTCACTGGCAGACTAGCGCGGTGGTACGAAACGGTATCAGTTTGATCCGACTCTGTATCATATCAAAGGTAAAGCTAACGTGGTGGCGGACGCACTCTCCCGAAATGTGCAAGTGGCCCCAGTGATCCAGCTACCGACGCTAACACACGCCCAGGTGGAAGAAGAGCAACGCAAGGATCCTCTGTGGTCCACAGTCATCTATTATCTGGAATCAGGGGATGCTACAACTCTCCCAGCACTACCGGTCCCCCTCACGCAATTCCAATTGCAGGACGGACTTCTGGTTAGAGTTATTCCCAAAGCCATTGACACACGACCCCGTGTAGTGATTCCAAATACCCTCACTGAAGCAGTACTTCAACAGCAACATGATGCTCCCCAAGCTGGTCACCCAGGACGGGACAGGACACTTGAAGCTACCAGAAGGAAGTACTACTGGAAAACGATGAGAAAGGATATTGAACAACACATAGCAAGATGTCTCTCCTGTGCCCAGCATAAGGGAACATGTGATGGACCCGCTCCAATTTTGGAATATCCAACGCCTTCACTGCCATTCGACACTGTTTCGGTGGATTTGCTGAAGTTGCCAAGGAGTCACCAGGATTCACAGTACCTTCTAGTATGTGTTGATTTCTTCTCAAGATTCGTCGTCCTAGCCCCGCTAAAGACTAAAACAGCGGATGAAGTTGCTCATGCACTAGTAACGCATCTCATCTGTCCGTTCTCCTGCCCTAAGACTCTCCTCTCAGACAAGGGTTGGAATTCAAGAACCAGGTGATTGCAAGTATCTATGATATCTACAATATCAAGCAATCGTACATTGCAGCATACCACCCAGCCTCAAATGGGTTGGTTGAACGCATGAACAGGACCCTTCTAGAAGTCCTACGCCATGTAACAAACCCGCTCCAGGAAGCGTGGGAAGACTGGCTTCCACAGGTAGCAGCTTGTGTAAACGGCTCTGTAAACTCCTCTACAGGTAAGATGCCACACTACATAGTCTATGGACAGGACAAGATTCTGCCATATGAACTGCTGCCCAAGCCTAGCACACCAGTCTACAATCTAGAGGACTATGCTAAGAGACAACTCCAGGTCTTTAGCAAGATCCACCATCAAGTCCGAGATCATTTACAGGCATCCCGTGCAGAAATTATAAGGAAACAGCACAAAAGAGCACAGCAAACTGTCCTTGACGTAGGTGACAAAGTTATGTGCCTAGATCCGACGAGAATGTCTAAGCTCTCGCCGAAGTATAGTGGGCCCTATGTCGTTACGGACACAACATTCGGTAACAAGTTTGAGGTTCGAGACCCTACCACTAACAAGGTAGAAGTAATCCATGGTGATAAGTTGAAACGTGTGAGTCCTGAACTCCCAGCCGATGGACAACTTATACCTATCCCCTCACCTTCGACGGTGCAACCCACTGCACCCCTGTCAACTGACTCCGCGAACGTCAATGAGTATAGACGGAAGCTCCGTTCTGCTAGCAGAGTGGATCATTGTTCTATTGAGATAGCATATCTAATGAAACAAGCTGCACACCCAGGTGTGTAGAGAAGACTACATTAGAAATTAACCAAACCAACTCACCGTTCTGTTAACGTCTCACATCTAATAGAGCAGGCCGCTCATCCAAGTACATCCTACTGGGCGAGTGACGTATTCAATTAGTACACATTGCTAATAGAATATTGTCCTTTCTTCAGAGAAAGATGAACTGGTTAGTGAAAACCCTTCTACTACTTGGAACACTAATAGTGGCTGATGCAGCATCACCTTCGTTGCTGAAGCCCGGCGCCCTTGTTGCCCAAGTAGGGAGAGTGCTAATTGCGGAAGATGTAGTAGCAGTTCAGAATGATTTCGGAGTCCTCTTTGACATCCCCCGTGATGTTGAGACTCTCCAACGTCGCCTAGACAAATTACACTCTACTTTCACCTTCCTACTGACTAATCAGACAATGCCCCGTGACTTACGACTTACAGTTATATTCCAACGCTTACGTGTAGCTCGTATAAATCGTAAATTACGGAAGATCCAATTGGCCCTGCCTGAAGACCCTATCCAGGTAGCCAAACACGCTCACTCACGGCGTACAAAGAGAGGACTTTTCAATTTTGTTGGCTTGATCTCCCATGAGCTCTTTGGAACAGCCCAAGCTTCTGATGTTGAAAAGCTGGAAAAGAGACTTAGTGTACTGGAGACAGCAGCAAGAGCCATGAATAGAGTCTTGAATTACGACTCAATAGCATTGAAGGATGTATTCACGACAGTTAACTCGGTAATTTCGACAATGAATAACTTGACACAAGTAGTTAATTCTCTAGTTTCTGATGGACATTCCACAGATAAAGTCATATACTTGTCCAAGATCCTGCAAGCTACTGAGGAAGATGTTAGCGAATTATTTATGGGTACGAAGAGGGATCTAGCAAATCTTGTTGATGCTGCCCTAAGCCGAGTCACCAGTGACCTAGTACCTGTAGAACATCTCAGTACGGGAATAGAGATAGCGAAAGACCAGTATTCCCTGATGCCGCTATTTGAAGCAGGTGAATGTGAGTTCTACTACCCTCTACTGGAAGCAGTTCTTACACACTCATCAATATTAGTCCACATCCCATTCAAGTCCTCACACATGTTCAATGCTTGGAGAATTATTCCGTTCCCGTTTCTCTTAGACGGAAGATTACTAACCGTGACTGACACAGCGGACATGATGCTCGTCTCCTACAACCTTCAACTTGTGACTGTGACTGACAATGACGCACTTAACTTATGTAGGTCCTCGTATCTTCATCTATATGTGTGTCCAGCGTATGAGTTTCCCTTTATGTCCCCGGATAAAACTGTATGCGAACTTACCTTGACTCAAGCCACTGTGACTGACACTGGAGCTATGAAAGACTGTACTTACGCCCCGGCTCCTGAGCTCCCCGGGTTTCATAAACAATTGCTAGATATTCAGTTCTTTTACTTCCCTAACCAGACCCAGGTGTCTCTCATTTGTCAAGATTCTAGAAATGTATTTCATGCACAAGGGATGTATCAGGCCCCTGATCACTGTGAAGTAAGGAGTTCACTCATTCATACTCTACCTTCTCATCAGCACTCTGCCCTGATTACTAACCTCTCTTCTGAGTTCATCCCAATTAACATTTCTTTCACAGGCAACTCCTCAGACCTGATCATCAAGTCACGTAGCATTAAGATGTTAAATGTGTTTTTTTATTTTTTATTTTTTTAAGAGACAATGAACGGAGGAAGGAAAAACACAGATAAAACAAAAAGGTCCATGTGCCTAAAGGCATCCTCCATTCATAAAATGTTTGTAACAACTGGATTTAAACATTTGTAGATTGTAAGTTTGTGGAAAGCAATTCGAGGGAAGTGAATTCCAAAGAGTAGTAGCTCTGGGGATAAATGAATTCTGATAAGCAGAAGTTCTGCATTGTGGAGGAGAAAGTGTAAATTCATGGGCGCTCTCAGCTGCCCTAGTTCTACGGGGAAAGATGTGGAGAGGCGGCACAATTGAAGCAAGTTCCTCGGAACAATTGCTGTGAAAATATCTGTAGAATAATGCAAGGGATGCAACATTTCTTCGTATGGATAATGTAGGAAGATCCTGTGTGATTGCAGGGTTATTGATTAATCTAATAGCTTTATTTTGAATTTTGTCCAACTGCCTCAAATGCAACCACTCCACTTCCACCCCACAGAGGTGAACAGTAATCCATCTGAGAACGCACATGACTTTTATATATTACGGCCAACTGCTCGTCAGTGAAGAATTCTCGAACTCTGTACAGGAGTCCCAGTTTTTTAGAGGCATTCTTAGCAATGCTTCTAACATAATGTGTCCAGCTCAAGTTAGTAGTTAATGTTACACCGAGAATGTCAATACTAGGGGAAGTGGGAATATTTACATCATTAAAAAATATATGGGAGTCAGTGAGATTCTGTCGGTTAGAAAATTGAATGTACTTGGTTTTCTGTGCATTAAAGGAAACTAGATTCTCTTGTCCCCATTCATTAATTCTAGAAAGGTCCTGGTTCAGAGAAATTGCAGTGTTTATTTTTGAATTTATAAGATCGGGTTGGGTGAAAGAATTGGTAAATGTGAAGGAACTGTGGAGTGTTGAGTCATCTGCGTAGGAATGCATTGGATTATGAGTGGTATATATGAGATAATTGATATGAATGAGGAACAGAGTTGGGGCCAAAACTGATCCCTGGGGAACACCAGCATTTATTGAATGAAATTGAGAATAAAGGCCATCTACCATTACACATATTTTTCTGTTATGAAGATAAGAAGAAATTAGTGGAACTAATGATGCAAGGCCGTAGTGTGACATCTTCGACAATAAGGATTGATGCCAGACTCTATCAAATGCCTTTGATATATCCAGTGCTATTGTATGTGTTTCACCATGTTGGTCTGTAGCTTGGTTGATTTGATGCGTAAGAAGGCAAAGAATGTCTGCAGTTGATCGACATCGTCTAAAACCATATTGCCTATCACTGATTAATTTATTATTCTCCAGATGCTTAATTATGTGATTATTTAATATAATTTCAAAGACTTTGCCAAGAGTGGAAGTTATAGCAATTGGTCTGTAGTTTGATGGATCTGAAGAGGCACCTTTTTTAGGAACTGGATGGATGTTTGCTTCTTTCCAGGGTACTGGGAAGCATGAGGTATGAGTACACAGACGGAATTTTTTTGCCAATACAGGAGCGAGCACCAAGGAGCAATTCTTAAGTACTATTGGAGGAATTTCATCTGGACCAGGAGCCTCATCTACTGAGAGATTCTGCAAAATAGTTTTGACATGTCTGGTGTGGATCTTAAGTGAGGGAATTTCAGGCGAATTAAAATTAAGTACAGGGACATCTTGATTTATTTCATCCAAGGTTGAGTTGGTGGAGAATATATCCGAAAATAAGAAATGCATTGAATTCTTCTGAGTTTACTAATCTACTTAGTTCATCTCTCCCCATGTCCATCAGCCCGGACGTTATCTATCCTACAGTACTAACCCCTACTTTGGCTCTCTCAGTACTACTTCTAATCCTTGTAGGCCTCTTCCTTCGCCTATCTTTCAGGGTTGATCGTCTGACTCGTAGACGTAAGGCTAAGCTGGAAACTGCCGAGGTGACTGTGTAAGTTGGTCCTTACCTTTTCATACTTTCTTTGGCATTGCTATACACTGGAAATAGGGTTATGTAAGTCATAGGGATGATAGGAAGATATGTATGTTCGGTGGGCCTCACTTTACGTGGCCGAGCGGTGTAACAGCGCATTTTGAGTGACTGTACACTCTAGGGTAACTCATATAATCACATGTATAACTCTCACCCTTATAACAGTTATTCACTTACTTAAGTATACTACTATACATTCTAATTGGGCATGATCTCCCCTATAGAAGATCACCCACCTATAAAAGACCTTGGTACAATTCTTGCAGACTAAGCAGGGGTTCTCACGCTCCCTTCAGAGAATTGCAGCAACACCAAGATGATTGCTAGCAACTAAGTAACGTGTCACTCCCCACTGATAAAAGCCGGCCTGCTCCTGTGGTCAGTAGCAGAACAGACAGCCCTATGGAAGGTCGAACCCTTGACCGGCTGTGGTAACTATTACAGTGACGTATACAGTGACAAGTGCAATACTGTGCTATATTAGTGTGTGTACCGTTTATCTATTTTCACTATTCTTAAATTCATCTATTCTTTACAGGAAGGAATACAGATTACAGGAATAATAGCTCAATCTAGTTGTTAGCCAGCTTACTGCTTTTAATTAGGTAGATATTTCCCTGCCGGGCATTACAGTATCTACACAGACCTTATAACTATTTACAAGCCGCATAGTCTATATTTCTGATAATAAAACTATATAGAAAAGCCACCAGTGTCTTTGCTTCAAATCAATTACCTCCGCAATTTACCTTTCAACATGTTTTTACAGTGATAACCTGGACTACAAAAATTGCAAGGAAAATCAAGGTAAGAGGCAAAAAGGTATCAAAACAGTTTAATCCCCGATACACTAGCACACACACCTGAATGGTAAGCGTCATTCTATACATACCTTAAAATGAGCACAATAAGTTGCATAGATTGTTATTTTAACATCTATTATACACTTTTTAGTGATTGTTTTAATAAGAGCCCCGGCCTCCTTAACACTATACTTGGTGTTGGTGTCAGTGACATTGGCTCTTATTCTAATCCTTAGCCTCTCTATAACCCAGAAAGTGCTCGAGAAACGGGTAGTCAATTTCTACATCTATTTCCTGATCTACTCATATATTTGTTTTGTTCTTTATAAGATGTTATACGGTCAGAAGTAACTCCAAGTTCGCTGACACCGGGTATAGATGTTATGGGTTATCCTAAACGTTTATATGCATCAACTGTATTAGATGTTACTCAATAAATGACTAAGATACTTAATTTGTCTGAACGTTTATACCATCTGAGGTGAAGCCAGTAATCTTGGGTGTTAATAAGTGATTGAGGTTTCCAAATGTTTGTGTGCGAACTGTTGTATGGATTCTTCCCCTGCCGCCTCTTGTTTTGCCTCCTTTCATGTGTTTCTTGTTGATACTCCCTACCCCTTGTGGGAATAAGGGCTGGCTACTGACTAAATTATAAACGTCAAATTAAGAGTAGTAGCCTATGCTGCTGTCACATTTATTAAATGCTTAATCATCAATCTTGTAATGGAATTTAACTGTGTTGGCTTCGAGTGTCTCCCTATCTATTAACCTTTATTTTCCCAAGCATACAAATCGATAAACAAAGACAAAAAAATACCTTCAAAGACATTGACATGTCAGTAAAGTTTTCGATAAATATCCACATGAATGGTTGCTGATTAAAGAAGCAGCTCATGGAATAGGGCGAACTATATTACGTGAATTATACCATGACTAAGTAGTAGAAAACACAGATTTAACATTAACAGCAGCCTATACAATCATATTGGGGTGTAGTGAAGGTTGGGGTCTTACACTGATGGTCAGTTTTAGTTCCTCAATTGATCGCCTTTTACATTAACGACCTTTATTTAGGCCTAACTAAAAAGATCGGTAATTTGTCAAATGACACTAAAAATAGGTTGAATTATTGATCCTAATAACGATTCATGCTCTCCAAAAATAATTTGATACACTACCCGAATGGGCAATACCTTGTCAGATGATATATAATGTAGATAAATACATGCAGTTTATTGAAAATTAAGAAATCGATAGAAATTTCAGGACATAGCTTTAACAATATTTACTTAAAGTCATTAATTACGCGCCATTTATCTCCCGCTCGAGGAGATTCAATAGCTCAATGCATTCTTGTAATGTCCGATTCCATTACCCATCTCCTTTAAGGGGTTATCACACTTGGCTATTTTTTCGTGGTTTCTGGATCTTTGTTCATAGTTTAGACGACAATACCGTGGTTTCCCTATCACACATGCACCTAAATAATCCACGAAAATACGCACACTTTCGTTCTCACTTCGAAATTAATTGGCCTTATTTCGTCTGTTTTAGCTTCCCGTCATGCTATTAATACATCTCAATCCCATTGATAAAGCTGAGCATATATAAAAACATGGTAAGTATGACTATATTGCTCTCTATTGCCTAAACAAGCGACATGAATCCACGTCTGTCGGTAAAAGTGAAAGTCAGTGGAAGCAGCAGCAAGCTCATGATGGCTATTTTATAAGTACCCTGATAATTTATTTGTTATCTGTAGTGTTCCTTATTTATTCATTAAACTATATATTTTTAAGTAATTTTAACGATTACTTAATAAATTACAGTGTTATCCGAATCTAAAGAGCTATTAAAAATCACAGGAAACACAATAATAACGTATAATATTATATCATAAAGTAAACACAAGCGAGATGAAGAAATTATAAACGCAAGCAGTAAGCGAGAGAGTAGACTGACTGGACTCAGGCCCACGCCTCTAAGCCAATCACAGGCCATAATTTACGCATTACCACATTTAAAATAGGCAGTGACGGTCTTTCTTCCCTTGCTTGTTTACATGTACGATTTTGTTATGTTCCATGTGATATTTTATAGCTCTTAAGGTTCAAATATCACCTATCACATTATCATTAGATATTTTGAAACTTATCTAGTTTAATAATTATATGGAATACATATATATTACTATATATTTATACATAAGAAATGTATTTCCATGACATAGCCTAATAATTCATGCCCGAAAATTTCTGTGGATAGACGAAGATCTCCCAACTTGCTTGGGTAGCGTGGATTGTCGGCAAGACCACGGAAAATAGACCAGAAACCACGGAAATCGTGGAGACCACGGAAATATTGGCAAGTGTGATAACCCCTTTACTCGAGTATATCTACCAGTTATATCTCAGAAAAAATATATAATATTTTCACCAATCTGAGTGGTGACGCCAAGACGCAATATCAATGGTATCGAGATGGCTAAATAACATGGAATTATGTAACTCAATTTTTACAAAAAGTCATCGTCAGTCGAGATTTGAAAAAAACAAAACAAAAAAACAATGCAATATATTGTTTGAAATCAGAGTTTTTAGATAGATATCTAGAAGCATGAATAAAAACAAACGTATGTTACGTCCTGGGATATATAAACACTGGGCTCTTTCTATTGGACTAGGTATGCGGCAACAAGCAACAACGGAAAACGCTAGATCCAACCCTTATCTATAAACCCAGGCAACAAACCACCCTAAACCGTCAAGAGTCCTGCCTGGACAACGAGGTATCCTATGACTCGGTTACAGGGTGCACAAACTATAGACTGCTGATAGTCAAGCAGGCTATATAAAAGATCACACAATTAAGTTGACTTAAAGCTTCAAGGAAAAGATAGATAACGGAATTAAATTGCAGAAACAATTTAATAACAAACTAGAAGAAAGTACATTTAACGTTACGTTAATTAATACAACTAATCACCCCTGCGTGAAAGAAGGTGAAAGCAAACAGTCCTCAAAACATCGTACCGGTAGACAAGATGCGGGGTTCTAAACTGCATGCGGCTACTGTAGGATCTGATGCTTAGCAAAGAAAGTACGTTATGGATTTAGAGAACTCTCAACTCATAAGCAGGAATAAATACTAGTGATAGGACCTACAGTGTATAATGGCATAGGTATAATTAAATAAAGGCAGCAACTCGCAACATAACCACATACAGGTGTGCTTCTCACTCTTAGTCAGGCAAGCCTGCTCGGACAGAGTCTCTAAGCCACACCCTGACTAACAATGCTCACAAAAACGGTAAACTGTGGCACAATAATAAGCATACAGAAATAATAAACCCCTAGCTGTTAATCTGCCAGGCGGCAGAGGTCTAGCCGGAAGGATATAGGCTTCGGATACCCGGGCTGAGCCCTCCTGCTCTAGAGGGACGTTCCCAGGTCTGTGCGCCAAATTACTCTAATTGAAAGGGTGCTCTCTTGAGAGACTCAGATCCCAAGTATCTGACTCTCTCCTGGCGACCCTAAAACAAAAGCAAGATGTGCTAGCGCAGTGCTGAGTGGACTAGGCAAGGGCCCTCACACAACACAACACTAGACACACAGGGACACAGACAAGAAAATGCCCCCAGACTCCCACGGGTATCCTAGTAAAGTCGTGCGGGTCCACAGGACTCGCACTAGCAGACTTTACTTAAAGGATCGCAAAAAGCCCCCCCTCCGGTCTAGCCCCTGCTAACCTGACACAAGAACACACTAGCAAGCATGAAACCACCAAATATGAGACAACAAAAAAGCTTCCTAGGTCTCATTAACAATTACATCTCTGCATAAGGCCCAAAATCCTATCTAGTTATCTGAGAGCTCGTCGTTAATACAATAATAGATATATGGTCTATCAAGGGGATGGGATAATTAAATAGATTGGTGAAGTAGTGGAAGGAAGGTATACAAAGTAAGAGAGAAAGTTTCTAAGTGGGGTTGAGAGGGATAGATATCAAGGGGGTCCGAAGGGTACGACAGTGAGGTGAGCTCTGAGTCTTGAATCTGTCTGGACCCCGCACTAGGCATGCAGAATACATCCCAGGCTTGGCAACACTCAACACAGTTGCCGGGTCAAAATCGTCTACCCCGTGCGTGTGTCAAAACTAAGCCTAACGTTGCCATTAAATGCATTTGGCAACATCAGGCTCGTCCCAAGCTAGACTCTCCGCGCGAAGCAACGTCCCCCCAGCCGGTCTCTCTCTCCCGCTCGTCTCCTCCGCCCTCACTAAACTTACATCTTATATATTATAATGAAACAATCAACTATCGAGAATAAAATATACTAAGATGCGTTGGTTAAGAATAAGGGCAGCTACAAGCTATGAAACAACATAAGCATATCCCAGACATTAGTTACGTTGTCGTAGGATATATACTAAGGAAAAGCCTACTGGCTGCTGCTGCCAGCCGGTTTCTAAACGGCTGGGCAGCCGACGCGCGCGCATGCCCGCACGTGGCTACTATGCAGGAGCGTCACACGTAATATATAAATGTCACCTGTCCTTAGTAAGGCTTCACATGGATTACGTTTTTAATTTTGCTGTCCATTATCCATAGATTGATTGGAAGTTACGGTACAAAGAAAAATGGCATAACAATCCAGAATAATAGAACATTAGAACATCACTAACATTCTAATGCCTGACGACTAAAGCCTAGTTCATAGTACTAGAGATGGAACGAACACAAATTTTCACTATTAGCGAATGCGAATATGAATGCGAATTTTCGTTGATAAAATTCGCAAATTCGATACGAATAGCGAATATTTCAATCTTTCTTGAAGGATGACATTTTCATCCTTCTAGAACTGGTAATTCTTTTTATATCACCAACAAACATTAATTAAATTACTCTGAAATTAATTACCGGAAGCTAGTGACGATGTGAATGTGTAATTTTTTCAATATCATAAATGAACTGTATGAATTAATTTTGAATATATTGTTAGAGTTCTGGGTGCTTGTTGCTAAGATGATTTCTCAACCCCGATGTGAATTTTCCTTTCCGAGAAAATTTATTATTGCAAAGCTTACCGTATATAGTAATATAGGCGTATAAGACGCTCCAGGGTATAAGATCAGTAGTTATTTTCACCCTTGGAAATAGGTTCTAGTGATATATTGGCCGTATAAGACCAGGCCTACTTTTAAACCCAATATGTATCTATTTATTAGTAATTTATCTATTTATTTGTCAGTATTATTATGTTGGCAACATACCTTCATACTAGGGGTCAATAATATATCCAATTAAGACCATTGGTACTATGAAATGCTATTTATTTGACACAAAAACAATGCCGCGTATCCTTAGTAAAACAATAACAAACAACACGTGTCGTCTGCAAGTGTGGCAGGTGGCAGCAGCTTGGCTATAAGTTGCTAAACTTGCCAACAATCTACCGCCTTCAATACAGTTACAGTTTAATGGATTTTTCTTTGGCTTTTACTATTATAAATATTATTTGGTAAAATGAAATTCACTTCCATAGAGTATAATTATAATAAAATTGTATTGCATACAGAAATAACTCGGGTTTAGACTCCCTACTGATACGGCCGACATAGCCACACAAGAACAAGAACACACACACAAAAAACTGACACAACAATAACACACTGTTTCGGAAATGGTACCGGTACACTGATTTTTCATTTGAACTTATAACTCGTTTTATATAAGTTAAATATGAAATATTATAAAGAATTAAGGTAAGTATATAAGAGATATATAGTACTTATGATTACATTATCGTATTTCGACGATTTCGGTCACTCGGAAAATCAGCTGATGAATCTCGGCACTCCAAATACACTTGCATTGAAAGTATATTCGTCGTATAAGACCACCCATGGTTTTGGAGGGTTTATTTAAGGCTTAGAAATGTGTCTTATACGCCGGTATATACAGTACACTTCATTCCACTTTAGCGGCCCCAACGCACATCTACACTGTTATTTATTAGTTTGTGTTAACTTTAAAATTTTACATTTTACATTTTTGTATATATTATCTTCTATTGGTTTCGTGAAAATATTCGCATGTTTGCAAATAGCTATGAATGGAAATGCGAATACGAATACGAATACGAATATTGAAAAACATAGCGAATATTCGCACATACGAATACGAAACGAATATTCGGTCCATCTCTAGTTCACACTAGCCGTTTTTCGTGCCGTTTTTCGGTCCGTATAAAAATCGTAACGTCAGAGTGACGTCACTTACAGACATGCGGGCCGTAAGTAGTGTGAACCGGGAAGGCTTCTACCAAAACGCAGACCGCACAAAAAGATGGTTTCGTTTTATCTTTTTCGTGTCCTGACAAGAAGTACGTCCGTACTTTGAACATTGAAGTGAAATGTGTACTATTTTTGTGCCAATTTCCATCACATTATAGTTAATATCGCATAACAATATACGCTATATATATAATTTTAATGGCAAGGCAAATATTAAGGCAATTTAATGCGTTAACCTATTGATCGTGTACCTGGCAGCCGACGCGGCACCACCAAACTTACCAAAGTTAACAAGTTGTACTGCTTCGCGCGCGTCCAGATGGAGACAATGAACATCTAGTTTATAACTACAGAACAACAACATGTTTCTCCAATAACATCTGATTCCCTTCTACAGTGCATATAATTAGGTACCGTTGGCCACATACTGTAAGTTGTTTCTAATCGTGATCTGATGTATGAAAGTAAATTATATAGTAGGCCTATACGAATGAATTGCGAATGTGGTTTGTTTTAATTATCAGTTTACTAATCATATGACTTAACCACTATGCACTCGTAATTCAATTATGCGCAATATATTTTCATTAACATGGTCACAGAGAGGAATTAACAGAACTTATATAAATATGTGGGCAACTGCTGGCTACGTGATGGCTTGGTTTTTATATATTTTTCTAGTTAATATGCATTGAATTACGGTGGTGGTTCATCTTCGTTCAAAATTAACCTAAGAAGTGCGCATGGGGGTAATTAGAAACGTCCGCCTGTGCTGACATATTTGAGCTGTTTCCATCACTAAAATATTCATTTTACCATAAATAGCATTAATACTTATCCATACACGCCTATTATGGGTTGATTATAAAGGTATTAATCTGAAACAACAATAAAACGAGTGAAAACAGCATTTGGATGGTCAAAATCGGAGATACAGGCCGCGAGTTATATAATGTATGGGTGAGGCAACCTGCTTTCCCGCCAATTTCCCCCAAGGCCACTGAGACACAGTCGATCGGTACTCTCTCTCTCTCTCTCTCTTGCACTCGCTTGCTAACAGAGATGACAATGCCCTGCTTGCAACTCGCTAATGTTAGCACGAAAATATACCTCAGAATAAGGGAATAACAGGGAAAATAGGTGATAACTGAAGGAGGGGAGGAAAGTGGGGAAGGAGGGGAGGTAGAGGAGTGATATTTTGCATGGCCCAGGGGCAATTTTTTTTTTTTTTCGATGTTTAAAGTTGATTTTTCTTTTCTCTGACTCTTAAGAGTCTTCCCGCACTCCGCCGGGGGAACTCTTAAGAGTCTTCCCGCAGTTCCCGGGTTAAGAAATAAACATCAAGAAAGATCGTTTCTCAGTCCATGTTGACGATCGTCTAGTAGGTGTTTACCTTACGCCAGAGAAGTACGTTCCGCACCCCAGAGTCTGGCCCGCGCTCTGGAATGTGGCCCGTATTTTCCTTTCAACTTTACTTTTCCGCATCCGATTTTCGTATGTGACGTCACAGGCCTGAAAACGGACCCGCTAAAGACGGCTCGTGTGAACCGGGCTTAAGGCCAAATGACAGAGAATTATAGCCAGAATGGGTTAGAACATTTAACAGAAGTAAAATATTGAGGTACTGAATATCATAAAATACATGATATGGTCAATACAAAAGAATAGGGACTTGGGAAAACATTAGGCTTGCATTTATTAGAGGTGTAGAGTAAGAGAGGATATGATACAGATGCTGAAGTTGTAAGTGGGATCCACAAAGACCATGTGGAAAACGGACTGCCGCTCCGTGATAAGCATGCAAAAGTTTGGTAGATATGAGAAATAGGCTACCGAGTGCTACAGTAGTATCAATAACGACAAAAAGCTTAGAAACATAATTAGATAGGCATATGGCTGTGATGTGCTCATTGTCAATGGGATCCGCCGTGAGTGGGCCAGTCAGTCCTCTGAAAAAATCCCTCTTTTATTATTTTTGTTTATGTTTATGTTTATAGTGTGGAATCAGGACGTGTCTTTTTCAGTTTATTCAGACTAGCATTAGACTATTTTATTCAGAGTAGAAAAGGAGACTATTTTATTCAGAGTAGAAAGGGATGATGAAAGTCAAAGGGTAAATAATTTTATGACATAATATGTGTCCCTATAATTCCTTCAGAACCTCCTTAACCTAACAAGTGCGCATGGGGGTAATTAGACACCTCTCCCTGTGCGCATGTATTTGAGGTGTTTCCGTCACTAAAATATTCATTGTACCATTAATAGCATTAACCTCTGAAGTGCGCACGGGGGTAATTGAAAACCTCCCCCTGTGCTGACGTATTTGAGGTGTTTCCGTCACTAAAATATTCATTGTACCATTAATAGCATTAATAATTATCCATATGCGCCTATTATGGGTTGATTATATAGGTATTAACCTGAAACAACAATAAAACGAGTGAAAACAGCGTTTGGATGGTCAAAATCGGAGATATAGCCCGCGAGTTGTATAATGTATGGGTGAGGCAAGCTACCTTCCCGCCAATTTTCCCCAAGGCCACTGCGACACAGTCGATCGATACTCTCTCTCTCTCTCTTGCACTCGATTGCCATCAGTGATGACAACACCCTGCTTGCAACTCGCTAATGTTAGCACGAAAATATACCTCAGAATAAGGGAATAATAGGGAAAATAGGTGATAACTGAGGGATAGGAGGAAAGTGGGGAAGGAGGGGAGGTAGAGGACTGAGATTTTGCATGGCCCAGGGGCCAAACAAAAATAAAAAAATAAAAAAATAAAAATATATTTTTTTTTTTCGATGTCAAAAGTTGATTTTTAATTTTACTTACTCAGGAGAGTCTTCCCGCAGTCCGCCGGGGGAACTCTTAAGAGTCTTCCCGCAGCTCCCGGGTTAATACTTATCCATATGCGCCTATTATGGGTTGATTATAAAGGTATTAACCTGAAACAACAATAAAACGAGTGAAAACAGCGGTTGGATGGTCAAAATCGGAGATATAGCCCGCGAGTTGTATAATGTATGGGTGAGGCAAGCTGCTTTCCCGCCAATTTCCCCCAAGGCCACTGAGACACAGTCGATCGATACTCTCTCTCTCTCTTGCATTCGCTTGCTATCAGTGATGACCACACCCTGCAACCGGATTTCTAATGTTAGCACGACAATATACCTCAGAATAAGGGAATAACAGGGAAAATAGGTGATAACTGAAGGAGAGGAGGAAAGTGGGGAAGGAGGGGAGGTAGAGGACTGAGATTTTGCATGGCCCAGGGGCCATTTTTTTTTTTTTTTTTTTTTCGATGTCAAAAGTTGATTTTTTTTTTCTCTGACTCTTAAGAGTCTCCCCGCAGTCCGCCGGGGGAACTCTTAAGAGTCTCCCCGCAGTTCCCGGGTTAAGTTGTATAAACCCTCTAATGAAAAGCCCGATTAAACTGCCAAAATGAGTCAATTCTAATGGGATTAATGATTATATATTTATTGATTCTCATGATAAACTGGTCTATCTATTCACCAATAATAGTTTAAGTAAGGTATTATTGATTATAATGCAAACAAGTTATATGCATTCACTAAGGAGGGAGTGAAGTAATAGGGGCAGATCTATCCTATACTGCACAGATAGTGGCGGGCGAGGTGGCTAGGATGAGTTATTAACCTGGTAAGCGCAAGCTATGTGTAGTGAACACCACACTTCTGGGCGGCAATATTAGGCTCCGTTCCTGCCTATAATCATAATTTTACGATAAATATAATTATTACTTATTCATATGCGCCTATTTTATGTTTAATATGAAGATAGTAACATGTAACAACAGTAAAACAAGTGGGAATATCGTTTGGATGGTCAAAATCGCGAATTATTACGGAGAGGTTCATTTATCAATTGTGAGCCAGCAGCGACGTACACCCTCTCTCTCTGGAGCCTACAGCCACACAATAATTGAAGGGGGGGGGGGGGGAAGGGGGGAAGGAAGGGATATTGACACATGTGGAGGAGTGATATGAGGTATGGAGGATTTTTTTTTTAAAGTGCTACTGGGGCCTTTTTTTTTTTTTTTTTTTTTTTTAAGGCCTTACCTCTTAAAACCTGACAAGCGCTAAATAGACCTAGGGGCTAGGGTAGTTATTTGTGCATTTCTAGCCTTGGATTCTGACAGAATTCGTTATATTTACAATATAGAGCATTATTTGTTTTTGGTATGCTTTTATTTTACATATATGATGTATATATGAACCTTCAAGAGTGCTAAAATAAGTGGGAAAAGCATTTGGGTGGTGAAAAATGAAGATATTGGCCACCCGGTCATAATCTCAGGCGAGAGAGAGCCACAGGCAACCCTCCTCTCTCGCTGTCTGTGAGGTAACTGAGACGAGCGGGGCGGTGTGGGCCGGTGTCTGGGTGTTACATAACGATCTTTTCTGCAACCCACTTGTGCTACATTATCGCGGGAGAGAAAAATAACCGATAAATGATGATAATAAGAGGAAAAATAGGTGATAATTGAGGAGGGGAGGGAGGGGGGAATAAGGTGGGGAAGGAGGGGAGGGGGGTGGGTGAGATTTACATGGATGAGTACTGGATGGGAATTAACTCACCTAGAGACAAATTCCTTTGTTTTGATAGGCCCTTTTTTTTTTGGAAGGTTTTTTTAATGGTCTTGCTTCCGTGAGGCCTATCGCGTTCCCTATAGGAAGCCTTCCGTGAGGCCTATCGCGCTTGCCGGATTTAAGAGGTTCCTCGCTCTTGCCCACCAAAACCTCTTAAGAGTGCTCTAGCCGACGCCGTTCCCGGGTTAAACGGAACGTGGTTGGTTTTTAGGTAAACAACCGATGGTATAGACAGGAGTGGTTAGTGTGCATATTTTATCAAGTCATGCTAGTTAATAGTACAATAGAACCTCATTTACCCGGCATTCAGAACAGCGGCACCATCAAAACAACGGCACCAATCGGCCAGGCATTAATTAGGTATTAAATCAGAGAAAATGCGGCGAAAATGAATTCAAACCGCCTGCCATGCGCATCGTCGATCGCCGACCCACTCGGCGCTGTCTGCTTACTCTGTTTTTGCTAGAAGACATAGGCCTAGCCTATATATCTCCACAAAGAAATGACCTAACCTAGGTTAGATGTGACCTAACCTATGTTAGATGTCAGTCAGTAGAACTCATTGTTATCTCTTGTTTGGCTTTGTTTAACACTGTGCCGAACGGTCCGCAGCACACAAACACACACACACACATCAGCTGACTCGAAGCTGGACCCACGGGTCCAAAACAACTTATTTAGGTAAAAGTTATTTCTGCCTCCTGATATAATTATATCTAAGCTAGGTTAGACCATTTCTTGGCAACTTGTTGCTAAGGTTATGTTGTTTTGTACAGTGACCACTGGTACAAAACAACATAACCTTAGCAACAAGTTACCAAGTCACTAGATAATTTACGTAAGGAGTTAATTAGTAAGTTAGGGGTATTAGTGGATGAGTAAAGAAATTAAGATGTTATGTAATGCTCGGTTAACATGAAATTAGCCAAGAGTGATATGATGGAATGTATTACTCTGTATGATAACTTCTATATATTTAATGCACAATATCAACTAGGACTAACTCACTTGCCGTGTGTTCCTAGGCCTCCAACATCGCAGTCTTCCATGCGTGGTTGAGCTGAAAGTTTTCTTGTTTGAGAAAACAACTCTTGGTTGGGAGAGGTATCCTAACCAGGATTCGAACCCCCCTCATCCCCCATGACTTATTGTCATCACCATATATATTTCCAGCAGGGGGGTAAATAACAGCTGGCCATGGGATAATTTTGTAATTAAATGCAGTCAAATTAGATGCGAACATAACCGAGCCTGCAACTTCATCTAAACAAGGAGGACAGCGGAAATCCTTTAACTTTGGCCACTAACAGGCTTCCCTGTAGCCTAGCTAGGCTAATTTCTTATCATCAATTCACAAGATACTCTATTCTTCTTCCTGTTGGCTGTGGTGGATCGAATTAGCCATGCTAAACAACGAAAAGCTCATAAATTAAATTATATTAGGGTTTTCTTGGCGCTTCGGTCATGTGGGTGACATATTGTTTATTTACAAAGGCCAAGCGCCTGATTGGTCAAGAGAAGCCTCGGTGAAAATAACCGAAAGGGAGCCGTAAGGGAGCTCAACGATGCGTTCGTGAATACACCTTCCGCACTCCCTTAGGAACGATCGTAGGTTGCTGTACGACATCGCACGCTACGACCGTTAGTGAATCCGGGTCCAGGTATGTTTGGGAGAGTTGGGCACCGTAAGCACTCGGCCATGAGCGGATATATGGGAAGCAACCTTTGTTCTTATTTGAAGAACCCCGCCAACTCGGGTAAGTGATGCGATTTTAATCTTCCTGGTACTATTATAGAACCTCTCTGACATTATCAAAACAACTCGTGCCCAATAGTCAATGCCATGGTCAACAAATAGTCGAGCGAAATCAAGCCTCGTCTGTTTGTGCCTCCCGGTTAGCTTTGGTTGACAGCTGGTGATCTATGTTTATATCCCATCTCCTTCAATCTCTTAATTGCGTATAGTTTCTGTAGAAACTTGAAGTTGCAAGTGTTGCTTAGCTTCCTCGGCATTGGATAATGGATGGTTATACATATACTGTTTAATTTTTTGGTCCTTTTATGACGTGGTTTTTTGTTTAGCTCCACTTCTATGTCAGTCTGTCAGTTGCCCTTCTTCCCACCTTTGTTTGCCACCGGTAAACGTTCCGACATCCCACTCTCGCTCATCCCAACCATAATACCACGTTCAACAACCTTAGCAGCCTTATGAGCCATGACTTGTTGAATGGATGGCTAGGTGTGATGTGGGTAAGAGAGTATTGGGGATTTTCTCATCACCTCAGTTTCCAATAATTACAGCTTCACATATTTATATTTGTTTTTACTGAAAAAAGTATGACCTGGGAATATATTGTGTGAAGTGTTAATGCATGGTTGGAGTAGCTGTAGATATGCATGTAATCAGTAATCAGCCAAATGCCAGTATCTACTTTTGAGGGTTTGGTTGACCTGTACGGTACCCTTCCAGCTAGTAACAGACCGCCAACCCTAAAAAAGATGTCATAAGTGGGCTCTTGTTCCAGGGGCCCATTTATACTGCTAGGTCAAGAGGTCATTTATCCCCAGAGCTACTACTCTTTGGAATTCACTTCCCTCGAATTGCTTTCCACAAACTTACAATCTACAAATGTTTAAATCCAGTTGTTACAAACATTTTATGAATGGAGGATGCCTTTAGGCACATGGACCTTTTTGTTTTATCTGTGTTTTTCCTTCCTCCGTTCATTGTCTCTTAAAAAAATAAAAAATAAAAAAAAACATTTTACATCTTAATGCTACGTGACTTGATGATCAGGTCTGAGGAGTGAAAGAAATGTTAATTGGGATGAACTCAGAAGAGAGGTTAGTAATCAGGGCAGAGTGCTGATGAGAAGGTAGAGTATGAATGAGTGAACTCCTTACTTCACAGTGATCAGGGGCCTGATACATCCCTTGTGCATGAAATACATTTCTAGAATCTTGACAAATGAGAGACACCTGGGTCTGGTTAGGGAAGTAAAAGAACTGAATATCTAGCAATTGTTTATGAAACCCGGGGAGCTCAGGAGCCGGGGCGTAAGTACAGTCTTTCATAGCTCCAGTGTCAGTCACAGTGGCTTGAGTCAAGGTAAGTTCGCATACAGTTTTATCCGGGGACATAAAGGGAAACTCATACGCTGGACACACATATAGATGAAGATACGAGGACCTACATAAGTTAAGTGCGTCATTGTCAGTCACAGTCACAAGTTGAAGGTTGTAGGAGACGAGCATCATGTCCGCTGTGTCAGTCACGGTTAGTAATCTTCCGTCTAAGAGAAACGGGAACGGAATAATTCTCCAAGCATTGAACATGTGTGAGGACTTGAATGGGATGTGGACTAATATTGATGAGTGTGTAAGAACTGCTTCCAGTAGAGGGTAGTAGAACTCACATTCACCTGCTTCAAATAGCGGCATCAGGGAATACTGGTCTTTCGCTATCTCTATTCCCGTACTGAGATGTTCTACAGGTACTAGGTCACTGGTGACTCGGCTTAGGGCAGCATCAACAAGATTTGCTAGATCCCTCTTCGTACCCATAAATAATTCGCTAACATCTTCCTCAGTAGCTTGCAGGATCTTGGACAAGTATATGACTTTATCTGTGGAATGTCCATCAGAAACTAGAGAATTAACTACTTGTGTCAAGTTATTCATTGTCGAAATTACCGAGTTAACTGTCGTGAATTCATCCTTCAATGCTATTGAGTCGTAATTAAAGACTCTATTCATGGCTCTTGCTGCTGTCTCCAGTACACTAAGTCTCTTTCCCAGCTTTTCAACATCAGAAGCTTGGGCTGTTCCAAAGAGCTCATGGGAGATCAAGCCAACAAAATTGAAAAGTCCTCTCTTTGTACGCCGTGAGTGAGCGTGTTTGGCTACCTGGATAGGGTCTTCAGGCAGGGCCAATTGGATCTTCCGTAATTTACGATTTATACGAGCTACACGTAAGCGTTGGAATATAACTGTAAGTCGTAAGTCACGGGGCATTGTCTGATTAGTCAGTAGGAAGGTGAAAGTAGAGTGTAACTTGTCTAGGCAACGTTGGAGAGTCTCAACATCACGGGGGATGTCAAAGAGGACTCCGAAATCATTCTGAACTGCTACTACATCTTCCGCAATTAGCACTCTCCCTACTTGGGCAACAAGGGCGCCGGGCTTCAGCAACGAAGGTGATGCTGCATCAGCCACTATTAGTGTTCCAAGTAGTAGAAGGGTTTTCACTAACCAGTTCATCTTTCTCTGAAGAAAGGACAATATTCTATTAGCAATGTGTACTAATTGAATACGTCACTCGCCCAGTAGGATGTACTTGGATGAGCGGCCTGCTCTATTAGATGTGAGACGTTAACAGAACGGTGAGTTGGTTTGGTTAATTTCTAATGTAGTCTTCTCTACACACCTGGGTGTGCAGCTTGTTTCATTAGATATGCTATCTCAATAGAACAATGATCCACTCTGCTAGCAGAACGGAGCTTCCGTCTATACTCATTGACGTTCGCGGAGTCAGTTGACAGGGGTGCAGTGGGTTGCACCGTCGAAGGTGAGGGGATAGGTATAAGTTGTCCATCGGCTGGGAGTTCAGGACTCACACGTTTCAACTTATCACCATGGATTACTTTTACCTTGTTAGTGGTAGGGTCTCGAACCTCAAACTTGTTACCGAATGTTGTGTCCGTAACGACATAGGGCCCACTATACTTCGGCGAGAGCTTAGACATTCTCGTCGGATCTAGGCACATAACTTTGTCACCTACGTCAAGGACAGTTTGCTGTGCTCTTTTGTGCTGTTTCCTTATAATTTCTGCACGGGATGCCTGTAAATGATCTCGGACTTGATGGTGGATCTTGCTAAAGACCTGGAGTTGTCTCTTAGCATAGTCCTCTAGATTGTAGACTGGTGTGCTAGGCTTGGGCAGCAGTTCATATGGCAGAATCTTGTCCTGTCCATAGACTATGTAGTGTGGCATCTTACCTGTAGAGGAGTTTACAGAGCCGTTTACACAAGCTGCTACCTGTGGAAGCCAGTCTTCCCACGCTTCCTGGAGCGGGTTTGTTACATGGCGTAGGACTTCTAGAAGGGTCCTGTTCATGCGTTCAACCAACCCATTTGAGGCTGGGTGGTATGCTGCAATGTACGATTGCTTGATATTGTAGATATCATAGATACTTGCAATCACCTGGTTCTTGAATTCCAACCCGTTGTCTGAGAGGAGAGTCTTAGGGCAGGAGAACGGACAGATGAGATGCGTTACTAGTGCATGAGCAACTTCATCCGCTGTTTTAGTCTTTAGCGGGGCTAGGACGACGAATCTTGAGAAGAAATCAACACATACTAGAAGGTACTGTGAATCCTGGTGACTCCTTGGCAACTTCAGCAAATCCACCGAAACAGTGTCGAATGGCAGTGAAGGCGTTGGATATTCCAAAATTGGAGCGGGTCCATCACATGTTCCCTTATGCTGGGCACAGGAGAGACATCTTGCTATGTGTTGTTCAATATCCTTTCTCATCGTTTTCCAGTAGTACTTCCTTCTGGTAGCTTCAAGTGTCCTGTCCCGTCCTGGGTGACCAGCTTGGGGAGCATCATGTTGCTGTTGAAGTACTGCTTCAGTGAGGGTATTTGGAATCACTACACGGGGTCGTGTGTCAATGGCTTTGGGAATAACTCTAACCAGAAGTCCGTCCTCCTGCAATTGGAATTGCGTGAGGGGGACCGGTAGTGCTGGGAGAGTTGTAGCATCCCCTGATTCCAGATAATAGATGACTGTGGACCACAGAGGATCCTTGCGTTGCTCTTCTTCCACCTGGGCGTGTGTTAGCGTCGGTAGCTGGATCACTGGGGCCACTTGCACATTTCGGGAGAGTGCGTCCGCCACCACGTTAGCTTTACCTTTGATATGATACAGAGTCGGATCAAACTGTAATACCGTTTCGTACCACCGCGCTAGTCTGCCAGTGAGATTCTTACCACCCTTGAATATCTTCGAAAGGAAAATGCGGCTACTGTATGTAAACATGTCTCGGATATCACTAGCCGCATTTTCCTTTACCATCACTATCTCAGATAGACTGGAAATGGTGTCGTATTTCACACCCAAATGCCATAAAAGGGTGTCTAATATCAAGCCAACTCAACCCTGCTCCTACACAGGGTCAAAACTCAACTCGATTCAGACTTTCGGAGCTTGATAACAGTTTTAAGACTTTGTGTATATATCCATATACAAATAATCGATTTGGATGTGATAATTATAAATGTACCTAGCTATATCCTCAGAATATCCGAAAGAAGCGTCATAATCGTATGAAAGGGTGATAACCTATATTAGACTTTGTATACATATACTCAAAATTAAGCCATTATATTATATGCATACCCATCACAATGTTGTACACATTCAAGTAGATCAAAATAATCCCGAAATAAGTACTCAAATAATAATCTTAACAATGTAATTTTTTTTTTTAGAAATGTCGGAACATAGCCGCAGCCGTGATGCCGCTACATTCGTGTTTACAATCAGTAATCATGATTATATTTTGATGTATTTTACTTGATTTTATTGGATTAGGTTACTTATTATTGGTTAGTTTAGTCAATACAATAAAGCCAAGTTAAATACATTGACATAGAATCGTGATTAGGCACGAATGTAGATCGGGCATAGCGGCTGCTTTACCATAAGGGTAAATATATGCCAAGCACGCCAGTATAGCTGGGAGGTGGACTGAGTTTCGGGATAGCCCTTGTACCGGCTGCATGGTAGTGTTCGTCACCTACATTATTCCGCCACTCATACTCAGAATTATTGAAATGTTAACCTAAGCAACTATTTATTACTCTAATGTTACAAAGAGAAATGTTTTGTATAATTCCACCTCATATAATTATGATGTCACAAACAATTTTCAATTGTATATATTCTAAGTTATTGCCGATATGTCTAGTCGTCGATCATTGCAGTTCCTGAAATACCTCATAATATTTATTATATTACGATGTTTGATCTATTATATTCTTTGTTTTACTTTGTAGTGGTCATTTTGTAATATATATTTACATTCATGTTCAACAATAGTAAGCAAATGTTGTATATATTATATAGGCCTATACATTTTGAAGGCAGGCTCGTAAAATTTGTACATTTTGTGCCACCCCACTATAATGAGAGTGGGTTATCAGACTTTGGGGTAACAGAAAACGCAGCATATGCTCTCTTTTAAAACTCAGAAGGGAAGTCACGTGACCCCAGGACGCCGCCAATATAGCCAAGTCCGCATTCAAGATTGTTATTTGATTAAGTTCATATGAAACCTGTGTAATGACTAATTTTAAGTTAGAAAATAGCAGTGGTGGGCGCGCTCCGGTGGGACCGGTAATGCGGCTCCGCGCTCCTCAGACATAAGGTAATGTGGCAGCGCTCACACGCTCCTTTGGTCAGCCGACCCGATGCGCTTCCCGCTTTGCGCTCCTGCGCTCCGCGCTCCCAAAAATAGGTATATAATACAAAAAAGTAAAAAACAGCTTCTAGAAGTTATTTATTTATTTACCTAAATTAATACAATCCTTTGTCTTTCACTTCATTAAATTCAAAACATTAAAACAAACTCAAGTCATGGTGTCTTTCTGAAGTTTAAGTTTCTCACTTTCTCAGTTTCTGTAATTCTTTATGTCATATCAATGATATGATTGATATCATTGTGACATTGTGACTGTCCATTGATATCTATGATATGACATACAGAATTACAGAAACTGTCCAAAATGAGAAACTTAAACAGTTAAACTTATCAAGCTAACAAGCCTAACAATACAATAACAACATGATTAGTTGATTACATGATTAAACGATTAATAATTTAATATCATAATATGATATGATTGATATGATGATATCATTAATAATTTATTAAAATAGGCCCCTTCGTAAGCCGTAACTTGCCCGTAAGGTTTACTTAGCGTTAGCAAAAGCCAAAAAAAGTCAGTAACAAGTTAACTGTAACACTGTCAGTCTGTCACTATCATAGTATCACTGTATCACAGTTCACTAACACCGTGAGTAACACCGTACGATAACTGTACACAATAATGACGTTCTTGAACCTGTTGTCGACAGGAAAAATCGCTTCCGGAGCGCCAGAAAGGAGCGCAAAATTCAAGCTATGCTCCGCGCCTGCACTCCGAGTTCAGATTTTAGCCGCTCCTCGCTCCGCGCTCCTCTATATTGGTAGTGCGCACCGGATCGCAGAGCGCAGAGCGCCAAATCGGCACGCCCACGCCCACCACTGGAAAATAGTATGTCACTCTAACTGAGCAACTACTTTAAAAACATATATATTTATTCAAGTCTGTTTTAAAGAGTTAACAGCCGTAGGAAATATAAATGAGAAACCTATAAGCACGGCGGGCCAACTGACTCCCCCCTCGTGAACCCCTAAAAAGACCCGCTTGACCAGCACCACCAAATAAAGGGTATTAAAATGCCACAGGAACGAAAGGACCAGCGTCACAGGCCAGGATAGCTATAAGGATCACCACATCAACTTCGTTGTCTCCCTTCCACATAACTCCACATATGTATACGTCTCTCCAATCACAGCCTTCTCGTATACAACCCACATTACTTTATTCCTTAACATTTTTATATGTACCAACTAAGTATGTATTTAATTAAGGTACCAACCATGCATGCAGACTATAATATTTTCATTGTTAGGTACGACGGCGATCTGAAGACACCTCAGTAAACTTATGCCCCTCCCCCTGTTCTGGAGTCCACCACGACTGTCCGGTAATACGAACCTCAGCCGTTTGACTCGCCTAGTCATTCTGGGCAATTATTTGTTTCAATACTCCCCAGGTCTCTCAACTTGAGATATTAATTGTTTCTTTGTTGTTAATCCGTCGACACTCAACTCATATCGATTGTTATTAGTACTGGCGATTAATACTATGTTCATGTTTCACCTTTGTTGCCAGTAATTCACTGAGATTCTTAACCACATTTGTGTAGGATTTATCCTCAACCTATTATGTACCCTATCCCTTGTGTGTTACTATTACTATTGCTTCAGATGAGAAAACATCCCCGACTACGAATCTATATTCGAGAGTTGGAGATCGAAATGATTATGTTGAGACGATTCTATAACTCCTCAAGATAGACGTTACCTGAATTAATATACCATCTACATGTCTATCTGATTACGTCAGCCCTGTACTTAGTTATATAACAATTATATGTTCCCAACCTTCCTAATGCAACCTCCATTTCACTAGACAAGATACCTAGGAGTAGTTCCGAGATTTAATTAGGCAATTACTCATTGATTTGGAAAGCCCCCAGACCATCCCCAATTTCGTATGCGGGTCTGTGCTTAGGAAATTGTCGTGCCGGACAATATCGTCGTATTAATTTCGCGTGAGTTTGGCTACGGGTCAAACTCGGTACAACTGCCTCAAAATTGTTACCCCATGAAAACCCGTTTTCTATGTATTCCACCGATCCACAGAAAACTAACCTAACCCTGTGCTTGTACTAATCCATATCTGTTGATTTATATAATTAATAATATCCAAGTTGCATACGATCATCTCCAGAGAAGTGCAGGAAAACTACCTAGTCTCTCTCTCTCCATTATGAGATAGATCGATGTCACTCATGCATGTACCCCTTCCTAAGTTAAAGAAAAAGTTTTATCCACAATACTCTGCTTAGTGACCGCGTGCCCAGTGGTAACCTTTTGAGCCACCCTTTCCTTTTTTTCCTCTCCCCGTAGGCCTACCAACCCAAGTTCACAAACCTTCCCCTCGCATGACGCCCATCAGGATGTTTTTATATTCCGTGCCGAGTCAGTTCCGACTCGAACCCCAGTATACAGAGAGTGCAAACCTATTCTGGTATCTCTTACACGATCCTCTGACCTAAGTAAATCACACCCCCCACCTGAACCATAGGGGTAGAACGCACGAGGCTATGCCCCCCTCCCACCCCCTTGAAAGAGAGTATAGGCCATACAAATGTCACGTCCACCGACCCCAAGCTCAGCTGTTTCGTTTTAGTGCCAAGGATATTATATGAACCAGAAATTGCCCGATCGATATGGATCTGACACAGAGGCACTGCCCATGTCGAATCATATTCCGTGCATTTCAACCAGGGCTCATTCGTTTTAGTTTAACGACGACTAATACCGTCATTTTATGTATGCATTTCGTTTTCGTAAGTTAAGTATTTCTTTTTCCTTCACCATTGTGTTCCTCCTTTTCCGTCTCTTTCCACACCTATTATACATCTAATCAGTCACCCTTCTAGTCCACAATCCACACTACTCTGTTTTCGTATCTCTGTTGTTTTTATATAAGATTAATTATAACAAATCTGAATACAATCCTCTCCAGAGAGCTCTAGAGGAGCCACCTAGTTTTTCTCTCCATTTAAGAAGATAAACGTATATTACCCCATGCTCCGGGATTCGTTCTAGCACCTAAGTAGTTATACAATTGAACTTGAGTTATTCAACCAGGTTCTATACTTTTATATTAACGACGGCAAAATACCGTCCAATTCATGCATGTCACTTTTTCCTAAGTTAACTCTCATTAATCCACCAATACTTTGCATAGTAACAAGCATGCTCAGGTAACCTTTTATCCACCCTGTCGTTTTTCCATACCAACCCGAGCTTAATAACTCCCTCTAAAAAGGACACCATCAAGATGTTAATTTGTGCCGAGCAAGTCATTTTCTCAAGCTTCCGTAAGCAGAGAGTACAAACCTATTTTGGTACCTCCTTTAACTATCCCCTAACCAACTAACCACCCCTACAACCTGGGGCAGTGAATTAATGCGCGCGAAGCTAACCCCCCCTTTCCTCCCCTCAAAGAGGCCCAGCATCTCCCCCTCACGTAGGACTACGGTGACGACTACCGACATCCTCATGCCCGCCAAATTCTTGCTAGAAACTCCGGGTATTTACAACCCATACCAACCTCCAAGTTTTCGATTCCAGCCTAAATCCTATTCCTATCCCGTTCCTATCTAACCCCCAAGTCCCCCTTAACCCGTCTTAGACTCCTAATAGCATTTCAGCTAGCTCTGAGGAGGATCCTAGAGATAATATTAACGTAGGCTGCTTTACCGCTTGAGTCCAAAGGCGTTGGACAAACTAGTTTTTTTCCCCCAACATCCTCCTCTCAACTCATATTAATAATTTGTCTTAGAGTAAATGTCAGAAAAAAGGTCAAGCATATATGCTAACTTTATAATAGACCTTTAATGCTACCCTCTTCAACCAAGGGATTAAATTAACTTGTATTCCCCTCCGACATCCAAAAGTTAGACAAAGGAACTCCCCTCTGCGCCCCCTCCATATATATAGTCCCGCGCCAAAAACAAACCAGTTCGAGAGGATATAAACCACGTAACGGAAGTGCCGCATTGTGGATATATTACCCAGCTCCACCCTCAGGATATACAGTGATTTGCGGTGTTCGCGATCCAAGTGCCTCTGTGAGGGAGTGAATCAATCCTTGACAAATATATTGTTGCAACTGAGAAACCAGGGGCAAGATTATATCTTTCAACAACCGATTCATAAATTATTTTTGATTGTCTCATAAACGTATTGTCAGCCGGTTCGCCACTACTTTGGGTTTAAGAGCAATCATAACTCATAACCGGTCCCAGATAGAAAGATCTGGTTATGTTAGAAGGGATTACGCGAGTTTAGGAGAAGACTCGACGAGAAGATTCCTGGGCAAACAATTGTCTGTTTGACCGAAAGGTGAGAAGCCGTTTGCACATCTGAACCTCCTTATAAGGCCAGAATTAGTAAGAAAAGTCGTTCTCCCGACTGTCTTACTTTACTTCGATCCACTGTTTTCTCTGGCTATGCCGATGACAGAGGCATTTAAGGCTTTCAGTAGGAGTCCCATGACGACGTGTCATCAACGGCTAGACAAATTTGCCCAACTGTACACTTCTCTACACTCCCGGACAACTTGGACGGCAAAAGAGTCGCTGTTAGCCCCCAACACACCAACTCAAGATAACGAGATGCCTAGCCTTTTGATTTAAGTAATCTACGTATCGTTGAGTAATGTGATCAGAAGAATAATTCCTGAACGTTGGAAGTGGGAAGCGAAAGAACTCTATTCAAATCCGCGAGCAGTGCTAAGAGACGATACAAAGGCCACTACCTTAACCGAGTGCTCCAACATCTATTGTTCGTGCGAATACTATTACGTACTCTATACCCGAGTGTTTAACAGTTTAAATAAAGCTGTATTACAAACCATTTATCCACGATTATTTTTGTCCTCTGTTGATTTCCTTTATGTACTTTGCAATATATCCAGTAGCCCAGTCTTGCAGAACTCACCTATACCAAGTTAAACCTGTATAAAATCAGGGCATAACAGGTATTATTCCAAATATGTTACAATGTACTCTTATTATAAACAAACACTAACAATGAAATAACAGATAAACAGTTACCCACATATTCACCACCACAGCCAACATACCAAGATCACCACCACCACCACCACCTCTACCAATAACAGAGAAACAGTTACCCAAGCATTCACCACCACAAGTCGTTTTCTCTCTCTCTACCACACCTCCCCCGCATCAGAGAAAACGTCGACTCAAGGACTCAAGGATAACAATTTTATACCTCTGCAGGGCAGAAGATAACATGTGATCAGTTCTCGCCGATATTACACTTCTCCTGCAACATCCCAAACCTACAAACTTACAACCACTGTCCACTCCATCTACCTCCAGCCTGTAAAACACATAAGCAGCCCCAGACCAAATCAGAAGACAATATCATATTATATCACCTCACCCCAGAGTTAAAAAGGACACAACCGCCCCCAGCCAAAACGAGTTACTACCATCGAGATAACACCAGGGAAAATCTTATCCATCAACATAACCAATTCCAAAGTCCCACAGATAAGAAGAAGAAAAGCGAAGAAGAGAAATCAATCAAGAAATGGCACTATAAGTAAATAAGTATATCACCCCTCTCCAAGCCACAAGGAACTAACCGCCCTACAACATCCTACCCCTAGTCGCCTTTCTGATGCTCAACCACATCACCCCCGAGGCCCTGAGAAACGGTATGACTATGACGGAAGATTTTAGGATCGACATCTCAATCTAGAGCTGTTCTTGACACCCCGGGTAAAAGGACAGATTCGAAAGTTGAGGGCACAGTTGAAGAGTTGTTCAGTTGATCGCAAGGCGTAGCCACAATTACGAGACTGTAGTCACCCATAACACTAATTATTTTTAGTGGGTATCAACAAGCTGGTTTATTAGAACCTTCCAGGTGAAGTAATCTAAAATTCTCGGCCTGGCGCTATTGTGGATATAAGCAGACAGTCAGGTACTAACTAGCTTTATCCGGGATAGACCAAACCACAAGAAATTCATCAAAGTATTTTTAAAGACCAGAGTAGACAGGAGTTCAGTCCTCCGTTCGCTCGATTCTATTTTGTCACGGCTTGGGCTAGGCAAATTTGTTATTTAAGGTCCCAAACCAAAGTACTCGAGTTACACTGTGGGAACCCAGTGACGTCAGGACAACCCCACGGCCAGCGGATCTACCCAAGATTGGATTACTAATTCTACACCCATTGGATTAATTATTCTACACATCGAAAGTGAAGTTATTATACCGTAAAAGTTATAGAAGATCTAACTGTGAAAAGAAATTATACTTGGCATATTATCAGAGAGAAAGTATATAAAGATCGAAAGTGAAAGTAATTAAAATATATCTACTGCGTATATGACAAAAAGTATTCTGGAAACATCGGATACTACGCACGTATATAAAAGCGAGAAAAAGGAAGCTCTAGTGAAACTCAAAGAAATTAGGGAAGTACTGATAATAATAATTCTGCTAAAAATTAATAACAAATAAATTCAAGTTAACTTATGTGTAACCACCACAGTGATTTAACCTCAGGAAAATAATTACGTTTAGCTCCCAAATTCCAGAACAACTCTACGCAGGTAAATACCAAAAGTTTACATATATAATTACTATATAACCTTTCTAAGCACAAGTGTAAATCCTCGATTGAAAGGAGTGCTACTCTTATCTCTGAAATAAATACAGGACAAGTGTAATCTTTCAGTTAGAAAGCGGTCCCTAATACTTACTTAGATATTACATAGAATAATCCAGTCTTGTGAGTCAGACGTAGTGGAGCCTCGTTCGTGCACTTCAATTGTTTTGTTCTTGACCATTATTATTCTAGCTTTTACGTATGTGATATTCTTGTGCAAATAAACGGAATATGAATACACGTCTTGTGACAATTATCCTCTATTGTCTTTCTGTGTCTGTGGTAAAACAATATAACTTCTCCAGTTAGGAAGAGCCCACTTGATCAAAACCAATTAAACCCCAGTAAAAACCTGGCATAACAAACAAATGTTCAGAAATAGCGAAGGAGTGATATGCGTATAGTTTTAATAAACATAATCATACCCACTTGGGTATATACATATATAAATCATACCTTCTTAAAATCAGGCAACACTGTTTTACAAACCCCCTCAATACCTCCCTATGCAAACAGTAGCGACCCCCCTGACCTCAAGTAACCCCTCTTGCCAAAACGTTAACCATTTATGTAGAAATCTATGTTCCTATGTATTTACTTGCAAAACAGTACGAAACCAGTGTTGCAGAAATAGAAAGCGACTTCCTATAATAACTTTAACTATAAATATCTATAGACAGTTCCTATGAGAATAAAATAACTAATTCCCCAGATCAGGCAACATCAGCCCTAAAAACCTACCGCCCCCCCCCCCCCACCTTTTTCAAGCATATATAAAACTCCGAGAGAGAGGAAGAAGTTAAGTAGAAAATAATATTCCTATGGATCGGCAGCCCTCTCTATAGAAACATTGATTTTTACGGCATAGTTACCGATTACGGCACCCCGACGTCTTTATTCTATCTGTAGATACAATTACTTTATTCTAGGATCTTTGTTATTTGTGGCAACACCATTACTTAACATAGAGGCCTAAAATAGTTCTTGTATCATAGTGCAACAAGTAAACGATATAAGTGCAACTCTCTTATTTCTGGCAATACACAGAGATTAAGACTTATATTTATTAGTTACATTTCTATCTAGACTAAACATTGAAAGAGTAAGGCAATACCTCCCTTTCAGTATTTGTTTATTTTTAGAAATTATACCTGTAACGGGAAGAAATTGTACTTCCCCCTTTTGGTGTGTAACAGGAAGATGTACTTTCCCGTTTGGTATATTTTGAAAGGTTTGACTTGACTGTAAGACTTTTTCCCCTTCATTCACTCTTCCCTATATTTAAGGGAAATGTATCTTTTAACAAGGGTTAAGTAACCCTTGTCTATGTAAAGAGGGAATTAGCCTAGATCAGGAGGAGAACTACTATTCTCAAATCTATCTAAATACTTTCAAGCCTAATTTATCCTGTCACCCCTTTTTGTTATTCCATGTAAAAGTCTTTCCTTTTCTAATTTAGAGTAATGCTCCCTTGTGTAAAATACCGCCATTATCATCCCCAAGCCACGTCACCCTTAGTGGTCAATGCTCTCACTGCCGTGACCCAGCCGCTACGTTGTGTCCACAACCTCTAGACTCTGTCATCATTCCCCGCTTCTTCTCCGGACTTAGGCTTCCTTTCCCTCCATTCAGAGGTTCGTAAATAAGGTTTATAGCACTGTAAGGCATTGATTATTCAGAATTAGCAGTACTAGGTGTGTAATGTAGGATGTATGACTGTGATTGACATACAGTATTGGTGAACTCGAGCCTACCCTAGGCTGGGTCAACCAACCCCCCCCCACCTACCAAGTGCCTACAACCAGTCAAATATCCCCATTATTCTTGTGTTCTGTAAAACTTTGAATATGTGCACCTTTGGTAAGTGTTTTCTGATATTTTTAGACTTTGTTATTCCAAATTAACGTCAAATTAACTTGTGTGTAACAATTTCAGTCAGAGGGAAGCCATTTGGTGGCCTTCCAATTCTCGTGTTTTTCCATATTTCCCGACCAAACGTAAGCCGCATTTTCCTTTACCATCATTATCTCAGATAGACTGGAAATGGTGTCGTATTTCACACCCAAATGCCATAAAAGGCTGTCCAATATCAAGCCAACTCAACCCTGCTCCTACACAGGGTCGAAACTCAACCCGATTCAGACTTTCGGAACTTGATAACAGTTTTAAGACTTTTTGTATATATCCATATATAAATAATCGACTTGGATGTCATAATTATAAATGTACCTAGCTATATCCTCAGAATGTCCAAAAGAAGCGTCATAATCCTATAGAAGGCCGATAACCTACCGGAGTTATTATTTATAATACCTCAAAGTAACCGATTATATTATAGGAATAGTCATCACAATTTTTTACAAATTCAACTAGATCAAAATAATATCGAAATGATGGATCAAATATTGATCTTGATATGTAAAGCCTGTTGTTTATACACATTGGAGGACATGGCCGCAGCCGCGGTGCCACTCCATTCGTGCCTAATCACGATTTTATTTCGGTGTATTCTTACTTAAATTTATAGCATTTGGCTTGATTAGGTTACACAATACAATATTACTAAGTAACAGTAGGCTTACACGCATATAAATAAATATCATAACATTTGTCAGAGTTTAGCAAAGCACCACAGCTGCGTGGGGAGTGCTGAGGGTAGTGAGGGAGAAGTGGCCAAGCTGAGCATGTGCTTGTAGCCTCGTGACCTTGACCTTGTCGTCTTCCCAAGAGTCAAGTTCAGAAAATCAGTGTTCGTCACGGTAATTAATCCGTCACTCCTCAGAATTATTGAAATTTCTATGTATGCTATTATGTCTTGCTCTACTATTAAACAAATAAATATATTGTATAATTTCACCTAATATGTAATGTCACAACACATCTTAAATTGTATATATTCAAATTTATTGCCGATATGCTCTGTTGTCGATTATTCCAGTCCCTAACATACCTCATGATATTTGGTATATTACGCTATTTCGCTTTTATTTTGTCTTTATTTGCTTTGTAGTAATTATTCTGCAATGCATATTTACTTTCATTGTTAAAAATAGTCAGGAAAGGTTGTCCATAATTATAATGTATATATTTAAAAGTCTAGGTAGATTCACTAACGGTCGTACGATCCGAAAACTCCCTTACCGTTCAACGCTGGTATTCACGAAGCGTCGTAGCGGCCATCTTTGATCGTAGGAAGCCCCTTTCGCAAAGGGTGGTCGGACCCACCCTTACATGAATTTGACCCGGATATAGGTACACAAATATCGATAACACAACCCGCGACCATAACAAATTCGTCTGCAGTATAGCTCTTTAACCTCTCCGCGGTGCACAGTTTTTTTTTTACACCTATATACTGTGCGCATGTATGATGATTTTGGGACCCATTGCCAATTTTGATAAAAAGTACATCAACGTGTAGGGAATGTTTGCGTGCATCGGCCCATATATATTTGACCCCCCCAAAAAATGTCTGGGGGGTGGGGGGGGGGGGGGGAACGGTCCGTAGTTGAAAAATGTGGAGCGAATGGCACCGTGCGGCTAGATTGTCATTGAGCGGCGAGATTTCCTGGCCGAATTTTCACGCGCCCAGGGGATAGAACCTAAGGGAGGAGCGGGTGGGTTACTGCGTAATATAATAATCTTCTGGTTACTTATATAGCGCCCGTCTCTCCTCCTTCGAGGATTCGCAAGCGCTTGGCTTTCTTTAGTCTACCAGAGACCATTACCCATCCCCCTTGCTCATGGGGAGATGGTAACCGCCGGCTGTATCCCAGAAAAACTTTTCAATCTGATCGGGGATTGAACGCGAGACCTTCAAGGTGGGAATCAGGCACGCTATCAACTGAGCCAGCCGGACGGCTATCACGTATATCACGTATATCTCCTTATTTGATCCCTTTTAGGCTATGTAGAGTACGTATACGTGTGTAGGCCACCCATATAACAATGAATATGCCTCATAGTGACCAAAAATTGCAATATATAAGGGAATTATCAATGAATTTTTAGGCGGGAATGAAGACGGGTTGGAGGTTTGGCGGCTATTTATGAGATGAGAGTGTGGTTTGCGCTATAATATCACATATATCTCGTACTTAGAGCACTGTCATGCTATAATACAGACTTGTACGTATGTAGACGTCCCATATAACAATATATATACCGCATATAGGCCAATTCATGCGATATTTACGCACATTATCAATGAGTTTCTATGCGTGAACCAAGGTGTGATTGAGTTGTGCTGGGAATGGAAGGGGGAGAGGGTGTGTTGCGCCATAAATATCACGTATATCTCGTACTTAGAGCACTGTCATGCTATAACACAGACTTGTACGTATGTAGACGTCCCATATAACAATATATATACCGCATATAGACCAATTCATGCGATATTTACGCACATTATCAATGAGTTTCTAGCAGACGGAAGCCTAAAAGGGTGGGTGGGGGTGGGTGGGGGTAGGTGGGTGGGTGGGAGGGAGGTGGAGAGAGTGAAGGCAGGGAGATCTATCAAGAAACATACGCAGCTGTGTGATAATTGTGGAGGCACCCGAGGCGTATGGATGTCTTGGGATTTTGAACCTTATGTCTAGCAGGCGTCTGGGGTTCGTTGCCACCCAGAGGTCTACAATAACATGAGTCAGGAATGGAGAGAGAGAAAGTGAGACATGCGTATGTCGTACGTATAAATGGACTTCAGAATTGCATTTTTATGCAAGCAGACATTGCATTTTAGACACATGTGAAGTACCACAGAAACATGTAGGCCATTGACTGTAAATAAAGTACTATATTATAGACCAGCAACGAGGGTGGTCAGTAAACACAGGCAGATTGCCTTTTGTGATAGAGAGCTAAATATAGACTGGTGTCTCCTTACACTTGCGAAAGGGTAGATTGCCACCAGAGAAACTTATATTTATTTATTTCCAAGTAATATGCAATCTAAATGTATATTCGAGACCTACTGCAAGTATTTGTATGACAGTCATGACTATGTATAATCCAATATACGCGCGTAAGGGCGTAGGCGAGACATAAGAAAGATGGTTGAGCAATTTTCGACACCCACACAGTTATTATTCACTATTATTTACAATATTATACAATACAAATGTATTTGTGAAGAGTATTTTATGCATGCTGTATTTATACGAATTTAGTTGGTAGCCAAACTCAGACAGAGAGAGGTGTTGTGGATGGAGGGAGGGAAGGGTCACCCACTGACCCACTGACCGTGTGATAATGACTGGAGTCACACTGAGAGGGGCAATTTTGCTGAGTGTTTGGGCAATTTTTGACAGAATAAAGTTATATAATTACTAATTCTTGACAGAGACAAACTTTTATAAACCTTTGCATGATATAATTGATAATCCCATCAATTTACAAACTAAATTGGTGGGATAATTCATTTTTTTTTTTGTATATTGTCATTTCGATTGTAGACACTAGTGCTGCATTTTGTGTTACCACCACTGATAAGCCATTGGGCTTTTGGCAGAAAATGCCAAAAATTATCAGTGATATCCGAGACATGTTTACATACAGTGTTCTCATCGTCCAGCATATTACTGCTTCATATTCATCAGCCAACTTAAAATAGCCCTATATAATATTTAATTATCACTAGAACAATACATTATACCATGTAGGAAGTCTTCTGGAGAAATAGGGCAAATTTAGACAAAAATGCAAGATAAACTAAATCACAAATGTATGCTAGAATAGCATTGACAAATCGCTAGATAGTCACCAGACACTAAACACTTGTATGTCACTAGAAAACATATGTTGAAGTATCTAGAATAATCTTTAACAATCGAAATATCTCTCCAATTCCTTAAAATAGGGAAACTAACTTGAATATCGCTAGAATTCATCACATCTTGATGTCGCTAGATGGAAGTGATGTAAGTGATTCGCTGGATTTAGCGCTAGCAGCTACATTGGCAACATCGTACCAAGAACCTTCATTCCGTTATAATGAACAAGGTCAGATTTCGAAACTATTACAATTATTTCAAAGTTCAGAGATCATCAGATTGGTTTGGAAGTCGAAGTACACAATTTCAGTTCCATTAGTTTAACAAACATTTACATAATAAATGATAATATGCTACTTAGAGGGTTTAATAAAGAAGGATTACTTTCCCGATATCGTATAGGCGTACGCAAGCTGTTGTTCTTTTGTTTTGTTTTAAGAACGTCAACAAACGCTTCGTATATTTGGGGTTCTTAGTTATACATTAGAACATATTTATAGTTTGCACACTCCTATTAGTATAAACACTTACTTGGTAAAGAGGAAATACACAAAAGCCCAATTTAGAATGATTGTGAATATCTTTGTTGGCGTATGTTTGGGCTAATTTAAGACTACATTTAGATTGATAGAATTTTTTAACACTCGCCAATGAAATATGATGACTTGCTTACAGATATATACTTAAAGCCCGAATCGGCTTGACTTTAACCAGTTGTTTACTTACTCAACCCTGTGGAGGAGCAGGGTTGAGTTGGCTTGATATTGGACACCCTTTTATGGCATTTGGGTGTGAAATACGACACCATTTCCAGTCTATCGGAGATAGTGATGGTAAAAGAAAATGCGGTATTACTCAACCCTGTGGAGGAGCAGGGTTGAGTTGGCTTGATATTGGACACCCTTTTATGGCATTTGGGTGTGAAATACGACACCATTTCCAGTCTATCGGAGATAATGATGGTAAAGGAAAATGCGGTAAAAGTTTTGAGTGACATTTGGTATGAGCTCCTGTGGCATGGTTGGTAAGGTCGCAGACTGGAAAACTCAAAGTGTGGTAGGGTAGTGGGATCGAATCCAAGAGGGGGAAGGTTTTATAATGTTTAGATAAATTTTGATAATTTTCTTTTTTTTACAAGATCATGCCATTGTATTCAAACAATATGAAATATTCATAGAATATATCATATTGTAAGAATACAATGACATGACCTTGTATTTTTTTTTTGTTTATTTTTTATTTTTGTATTATCTCAGTAGGTTTGACAGGATTTATTGAAACATATTTATTTGGTACAATTCATTTGAGGTAAGAAAATATATACACATTACTTTGGCTATAACAAACATATATATTGATATACTAAAAAAGAAGGCATATTACATGTAAATCTTTGAAACTTATAAACTAAATAATGAAAGATACAATTATATAATGTAAAAAGCTATATCACAGGGACATCTTTGGAACTTATACATTATATAATATATATATGTAACATTATGAGGTAGCGTGATCAATTTGGTCAGGTCAGGTAAGGTAGGGCACGAGTCCAGGGCAGGGCAGGGGGGCGAGTCCAGGGCAGGGCAGGGCAGGGCAGGGGGCAGCACTCAGTAGTTTTTATACATGTGGTAGTCCCTGAAGCAGTCACCCAAGCAGAGTGCAACTTTGCACTCAGCGCACATTGAGGTGACTCTTTTGGTTACGTGGGGTTTCCTGACACTGGTGCTGCAGACGTGGCTCTGCACCTGCCTGTGACGAGTGCCAACCAGCTCGGTGTTGGTTAGGTAGTGTCTTTCCATACCCAGCTGGATGCGGTCAGGGACGTGATCCCCACGCCATGCCGTACGTCTGTGAGTGGTGGTGCCATACTTCTCCAGGAGTTGATATGCAACGTTGTACACAAACTCCCGGAATTTTAGCTTCTGGTTTGGGGCCATCTCTCTCTTCACCAACCACAAGTTGTAGGCATTGAGCATCGTGATGTCAACTAGGTGGAGGAAGAGCTTGTGATACCACTTCACAGTCTTCCTCAGACACTCAACGCCTGACAGTTGACAGTCAGACTTGTCCACCAGGCGCATGTTCTTTGTGTAGTCCACTACCATGTCGGGCTTATAGATGGTCTTCCTGGTTCGGTAGTGGATTTTACCAGAGTCCATCTGGGCACCTGTGTGGACTGTGGAAAGCAGGTGAACGTCTCTTTTGTCCTTCCACTTCAGGGCTACCACTTTCCCAGACTTTTCAAGTTGCTTGTACTTCTGCCCCCTTCGTCGCCTTCTTCGGACATGCCTCTCGCGGTGTTCCTGGGCCAGTTCGTCTTCAGAAGGTGTGTCACTGGAGGAGGCATCTGACAGAGGAATGACATCACCTGTGAACTTGGGCATAAACTTTCTTGTCTTTCTGACAGTCCCACATGACCCCGTTTGGTTGTCATGAAGAAACTGGCAGAGAGCAGGAGAAGTATACCAGTTGTCAGTGTAGATGATGTGGCCTTTGCCGAGGTAAGGTGCCAACATTTTCCTGACGATGGCACCTGACATGCCCATGGGGTCACGCAGCGGATTTCGGTACGTCAATGTCAGTTCCTGTATACACGATCATGTCCAGCACTATTCCAGTTTCACAGTCGCACAACACGAAGAGCTTGATTCCGAACCTATGCCTTTTCAAGGGGATGTACTGCTTGAAAACAAGACGTCCTTTGAAGAGCACGAGCGACTCATCAATCACCAAATTGAGGAAGGGGTAAAAGTATTTCCTATACCTCTCCAACAACATGGTGAACACATCCCGAACTTTCCATATCCTGTCAATCCTGTTAGGATTTTCGTTGTCTGCAAAGTGCATAAATCGTAGCAGCGACAAAAATCTGTCACGAGTCATGAACTTATTGAAAGTTGGGGTGGCGATGAGAGGGTCGTGCTTCCAGTAGTGTTGCAACACATGCTTCTTGCAAAGAGGCATGAGGAACAACAAGGCAAAAAACGTCATGAATTCTTCAACAGTCGTATCCACCCAGCCTCGTATTCTCGCTTTTGGAGAAATGACGTCCAGTTTGCCAAACACCCACCTGTAGTAGGCGTTTGTTTGGGCAACGATGTAAGTCATTACCTCCAAATCGAAAAAAGCGAGGAAGAACTCGCTTTCGTTTGCATTTTCGTCACAGGGCCAGTCATCAGTTGTACCTGACGTATCAGGATTGAACTGGGGCACGTCAGGCACAAAATTGACCCCGTCAGACCACTCAAACGAAGGCATGCAAGGGATCGGAATGTCGTCTCCGTCTGCTTCTGCGTCTGAAATATCGCTGCCATGTTCACGATACAACACAGCATCATCATCACCCTCCTCTTCACTAGACAGACGCCCTTCTTCATTTTCATCACCAACGTCTGACTCACTTCCACTATCCACTCCCAAATCCCCCCACCCTTGGTCCCGTCCTAGGGCGTCGTCGTCGAAACCCGCAGGGCTGCCAATGCCCTGCGAATCACCACCAAACAGCAGGGCGGCGTACTTGGATGGTGTCAGATTTGTTCTGCTCGCTCTAGCACATAGGGGCGTCTTATGGGCAGGGGCAGGGGCAGAAGGGCCGGCAGGGGCGGCAGTGGTGCGTGGTGCAGTGGGCCTGGAGGCAGGCAAGATGATGGTGGTGCCTGTCGCCCCTTTCCCTTTCCCTTTCCCTCTTCCTTGGGCAGGGGCGGCAGGGGCGGCAGGGGCAGCAGGGCCGGCAGGGACAGCTGGGTCGGCAGGGCCAGCAGTCGCTTTCCCTCTCCCTTTCCCCTTCCCTTTTCCTTGAGCAGGGGCAGCAGGGGCGGCAGGGGCAGCAGGGGTGGCAGGGGCAGGGGCAGCCAGGCCAGGGGCGGCTGGTGGTGGTGGTGGTGGTGGCAGGGTCACTGTGGCAGGCGTACGGGTTTTCTTCCCTACGCCCGTGCTTTTGATTCTGCCTGCCCCCGCAGGTTCTGCAGCCCTAGGGCGGCCTCCTGCGTCGCTGGTACTGGTGGCAGGGGTGGCAGTGGTGGTGGTAGTGGTTGTTGCAGTGGCCTGGGTCGTCGTGGCAGTGTCTCCAAAGTCCAATGACCTCTGTGCCATTGCCCTGCTTGCACGTGTTTTACGTGCTTTTGGTGCTGGTGCTTCGTCCTCCGAGCTGCAGGGCGTGTCGTACTGGTAGCTAGGGTTTCTGGTAGCCACCCTCTGCCTTCCACGGCGGCTGACACCACCAGAAGGAGGGCTGGTTGTGTCATCAGGGCGCGAGCGTGAGGGACGTGTGGGCTCCATGACTAGTGCTTGGGTTCTGGCGCGGTGGCGCTTGCACGAGTGCGGGGCGAGCGTGTGGCGGGGTGGTATCGAGAGTTGCCATGTAGTACTACACCCACACCAATTTGTAGCCGCCTGCCTATAAACCCGCGGTTTTGGTACGTGTTCAAAAGCCTTACTCTTAAGAGTCTTCCCGCAGTCCGCCGGGGGAACTCTTAAGAGTCTTCCCGTAGTTCCCGGGTTAAGAAGAGAAGATGACACACATAAGTTATTATTGAGGCAATATGATTGTTAACTTGTGTTTACAACACCATTAACCCCTCCAGCACCATGACGCCTTTTTACCTTTGATCCTGACTAAAATTAGATGGTTCTATGCAGTTTAAGAAGGACCTATGTTATGAAGAGGGTTTATTGAGATCGTATTTACCCATTTGAGTCCTAAAAGTAGATTATAAACTAAAGAAAATCGTCTAATGGTAACCAGAATATGTTGAAAATTACGTCATGGTGGTGAAGGGGTTAAGGCATTTAATACAAAGTATGATAATATTTGATAATTATCGCGAATAGACTCGCAGTGTTATACATATTTTATTAGGGAAAGTGAAGCTCTATGGAATCCTTATAATATACTCGCATAGATTCCGTTGTGGTAGAATAGTTTTGATAAGTTTTGTAACTCGATTTTGTCGATATAAATAGTCCCGCGCGTAAACAAACTCAGTCCCGCAATCTTGAGAGCTCTGCTACGGACGTGTTCGAAATGGAGTACACTCGCTACGGTAAAGTGTTATGTTCTACAAAGATGTTACATGTCTAATTTATGAACCCACAGTAGCTGGCATGCAACTTGCAAGGGCTAGTGTTGTATCCCACGTACTGGGTCTAGGGCACTCTAGCGTTAGGTTAGGTTAGGTTGTTTGGTTAGGTTAATATACTAGGTCTCGGAAACAAGATTCGTAGTTGCGGTAGTATTTACATCAAAACTATAGTTAACTATCAAAACTATTCTCCCACAGTGGAATCTATGTGAGTATATTATAAGGATTCCATAGAGCTTCACTTTCCCTAATAAATTATGTATAATAATGCTGCGAGTCTTTTCAAAAAAATTACCTAATATTTGTATCCTTAATGTCTTATGACAGGCCGAATTAAGCTATGAATAGCCTACATATGCCAGCCTAGACTTAGTCAAGGTTAATTGATGCACAAATTCATGTGCTGAGACAACACGTAGCCTACCATTAGTAGATTTTAACCCTCATTTATTGCGGAAATGTTTTATTCCAACTCCCCACCACAGGAACAAAATGATGAAAAGAATTACCCTAGGCCTAGCCTAAATAAATAATAATAATAAATTATAAACAATAAATATTAAATAAATAATAATAAATAAATAATAAATGGTGTTGTGAATAATTTTGTTTAGCCTAAGGCCTAGGCTATAACCTAGGTTTATTTTGAAAAAGTTAGGGCTATTTAGGCTAGAAAAATTAGGCCTGCGCATGGTATTTTGGTTAGGCTAGCAATGCCTAGCTTTGTGTAGCCTAAGCATAGTAAAGTAGAAGTCTAGAAGGTAAAGATGGTGTTTGCAGCCGTACCGTCCTCCTTGTTAAATAGCTGTTATTAGTCCCATGCTGGTAATATATATATTTGATGATGGCAATAAGTCATGGGAGGTGAGGGGGACAAAGCCCCCCTCAACCTGTCATTATATCCCATGGCCAACTGTTGGGTAATAGGTTGAGGGAGGCTTTACCCCCCTCATCCCCCATGACTTATTGTCATCACCATATTGGTGTAGTGACTAGCGTCTCGGACTTCCACCCAGAAGGCCCGGGTTCGCGCCCACGCTCGGCGCATTAAAGATTTTTCACAAGCACTGAGTCGTTACCATCCCTCATGAGCAAAGGGATGGGATAGTAGTACAGGACCCCAATGGAAATACGCCTAATCGGCCTTATTGAGCTATCCTTAGCTAGCTTAGTGTGCGCTAGCTTTAAGAACTATTATATATATTTCCAGCAGGGGGGCAAATAACAGCTGGCCGTGGGATAATTATGTTATTAAATGCAGTCAAATTAGACGCGAACATAACCGAGCCTGCAACTTCATCTAAACATGGACAGTACGCCCGCTAACACCACCCTTACCAAGGTAAGAGTTGTGTCAGCGGGTGTACTATCCGCTTTGTTTACATAGTCGAACACTGTTATATTCGCATCTAATTTGACTGCTCTTATTTGCTGGTAAAATATATGATGATGACAATGTCATGAGGGGTAGGGGGGTCTAAGCCCCCCTCATCCCATTATTGTATCCCATGGCCAGATGTTGGGTAAATTGTTATGCTACCAACCGTGGGATACAATAATGGGTTGAGGGGGGCTATGCCCCCCTCAACAAACATGGAGGTGCTATGAATAACAAAATATATTACCCTAGACTAGCTTAGGCTAGCCTATAGCCAAAAAAAAAAATATATATAGGCTATATGTAGCCTAGGCCTATTTTGAAAAGGTAGATAGGCCTTGAGGTGAATACAAAAATAGCCTATTTTAAAAAATTAGGCCTAGGCTAAGTCTGGCATTTTGGCTTGGCTAGAACTGCCTGTGTAGGCATAGACATAGTAAAGTCTGGCATTTTGGTTTGGCTCGCCCTGTCTAGGTGTAGACATGGTAAAGTAGAACAATATACTGTGGTTAAGGTATAAATAATACACAAATTTTACAACTAGCCTAACAGATGATTATCAATGATCAATCCGTCGGAAATCCTTTAACTTGGGCCACTAACAGGCTTCCCTGTAGCCTAGCTAGGCTAATTTCTTATCATCAATTCACAAGATACTCTATTCTTCTTCCTGTTGGCTGTGGTGGATCGAATTAGCCATGCTAAACAATGAAAAGCTCATAAATTAAATTATATTAGGTTCTTCTTGGCGTTTCGATCATGTAGGTGACATTTTGTTTATTTACAAAGGCCAAGCGCCTGATTGGTCAAGAGAAGCCTCGGTGAAAATAACCGTAAGGGAGCTCAACGATGCGTTCGTGAATACACCTTCCGCACTCCCTTAGGAACGATCGTAGGTTGCTGTACGACATCGCACGCTACGACCGTTAGTGAATCCGGGTCCTGGATCTCCCCTTGTTCATTTTGTGCCACCTGTGACGCACCCAGTGCGTGGCAACTTAACCTGATTGTACTCCTTGGTACTCCACTGTATCGCCGCGGTGCCGTGTACCGTGTACCGTGTGCCGTGTTGGCTGCTTATATTGAGTGTGACAACGTATAACTATGTTCTTTGTATCTCTGCAAAGGTCTCGTCATTTGCTAACCAGTGGTGGGTTTTGTTTTAAGCCATGTCGAGACCTTCCATTTAATATGTAGTATCAATAGAGAAGTTGATAGATGAGATGATAGGAATTCAGAGAGAGAGAGTGAGTTAGACTTCAGAGCGAGAGGGTAGCAATGGTTGCCAGACGTATGGACCGGTTGGCAGCCCTGCGCTTATAGCTAGGTGCGACAGGGTTGGTAGTACATTGCCGCCTGCATATGCTGCCTGGCTGCCCATGTTGTCGTACTGCACATTGCATGGAGGCTCGCTGTGTGTTCCATGACCAGGTTGCCTAGAACCTTTGAGACTCTAACATCCCTTGCCCTCTCTCCCAATTTCTCACGGTTGCACTCTTTCTCTCTGACGACATTACTCTCATTTCATTCTTCTCTCTATTTAAATGCATACCCTTCCCTTGAGGTCCTAAAGGAGTTTCAGCACTCACCTCTCGTATTACTCTTAGGACAAGCATATATTTACATGTATTAGATTTAAGGGGTTAATGTGAACAGCGATCTTCTTGATGAGGATAGTTGGTGAACGTTCTACATGTTCACGAGTTATATGCCCAGCTCATCATCCAATTTGTGACTAGACTAGTGCCATGTGTAAGAGCCCGACCATGCCCAGGAGTTGTCTGTAGAGGGCGAGGACTTAGCCTTGATTTGCCTACCGAGCCAGGAGCGAGTGTAGTACCAGAGACTACAGCTCGCTCGTAGTGCCGGTATAGTAGAGTAACGTAATTTATCTGTCCTTGTGTTCTCTGCAGTCTTTTCCTGGGTTCTCGCTTTCGGTGCTGGGACTCGTTGTTCCTGTGACTTGGCCTGCTAGCTAGAACACATGGGGATGATGAGTGGGTTATATCTTTATTTTACTATGCATTGCAGCTCTTTTTAAGTTTATGTATGTAACACTTTACAATACACATTACTCACACACTAGACAACACTATTAATACTTTCATGTATCAATTAACTGCACTGTCGTTTTGCTGCTGTGTCCGGAGTTCTGTTGCGTAGGGCGCATACAGACTCAGAGGGGAGACAGAGTGAGAGAAGCGAAGTAGCCTATGCGGTAGTAGGCTACCGGCGCAGTACTGTTGCCTGCAACCTTTTAGTTATTCCAAGTATAGATTCATTATTACAATAAGTGACTACTATTTATGTTCCTTCCATGTGTATTATTAGGTATCTACTGGATCATGAACATCTTGTATGCTACATGCTAGTGCATGTTAGTAGGGGACAGTTATTCTAGTGCACGCGCTTTCAAGTAGGCGTGTACATTTGTCATTTAGCATTTCACTGTCATACCTTTAGCCTGCTTCTATTCTACATTATTAGAGGCTTAATATTAACGTAGTTTCTTGAGTATTGCATTTCTTTAGTCATAACGTAACCTATAAATGTCTGAGGGAGTTTAGCCTCATAGCCTACCCCTGTTGTACACTTTCGCCGAGTTAAGGTACCTCGTTACCATAGACGATAACTCTGTAGGGCGTTGGTGCTTTTGTTGTCTGGAGCATATAGTATTTGGGACTGGAATCGAGCGTGTCGTTGTCACATAAGCCATTTCTGTCCTACGATCAAGAATCCCGAATATGTATTGCCGATCCAGCCGTAACAAAATGGCGACCTTGCACAAGATTCAGTAGTATCCTATCACATGTTTTTTTTGGAGAACTATTCTATGCTACCTAGTAGAGCTGGCTAGAATTTTCTTGCATATTGGAGGAATTTTTATTGTGTCATTATTGTATTGGTGGACTTGCAGATTGTTTCGTTGGGGGTGTCTAGAGTAGAGTCATTCAAGCATCTTTAACATTTTGTGAGTCGAGACTGCAATTAGTAATAAGCACTTCTTTTTTTTTATGAACAGCAATTGTATAACCAGCACTATGTCTAATGACTCATCATTTACGGGGGAGGATAACACGGTACAGCCTAGTAACCAGCAAGTACAACAGATGTTTAGGGAGGGGAGTGTTATAAGTGGAGAGAGGGATGCCCGGGCATTTTTGCAGACACCTTTGACCGAACAGCGCCTGCAGGCTATTGATTGTTACGGTCTTCGCTGTTTAGCCACGGTTTTGGGGCGGGACTGTCCTGACAGTTGGCCCAAGAAGAATTTGGTGGCATGTTTGTTGGGTGATGGCGATGGGGCGGTGGGTGGAGTGGGGTCTTGGGGGGTTCCCTCCAAGCCTCCATTCCACTCTACCCCTGAGCTGGGCCCTCAGCCAGCGAGTCTTAGCACGATGCAGCAGGAGGGTTCTCAAGGGCAAGCTGGCTTACCCGTAAACACGTCTCGGTGTGGATCCCCCATTTTGTGCTCTCCCCCCCCAGGCCTGTCTCCTGAGATGTTATTTCAGCTAGAACTAGCTAAGTTTAAGCTGCAGGAGACTCAGATACAGATACAACAGGCTAGTATAGAACGCATAGAGGTTGCTAGAATCCAAGCCAATCAGGATGCAACCAGGTACCAGGCTGAAATGGATGTCGAGAAGTCTAGAGTAGAGACCACGGGGCGTCATCTCGGTGGTGGGCACCGGGTTACAGACTCACTTTCGCATTTAATTAAGTTAGTACCCGCATTTGATGAGACAGCAGTGACTGAGTTTTTTGCTCGTTTCGAAAAGAAGTGTCGTGAGTATGACTGGCCGGAGGTTAAATGGGCAGCATTAGTTTCATCACGTCTAGTGGGTAAGGGGTTGAAAGCCTACGATGCACTGTCACTGGACGAGAGTGTAGTGTATGGACTGGTGAAGGAGGCTGTGCTCCGGGCCTACGAACTGCAACCCGAAACTTATAGATTGAAGTTCCGTGGCGTGAATAAGAAGAGCGACGTCAGTTTTATGGAGCACGCACGGGACTTAACAGATGTATGTAATAACTGGTTTCGGTCCGAGCACGCAGAGTCGGCTGAGGAAATTAAGCAACTTTTCTATCTGGAACAGTTTTACAAATGTACTGGAACCGATCTAACGCTGAACATTAAGGAAAAATGTCCCAAGACAGTAGAGGAGGCTGCCAAGATGGCAGACCTCAGATTATCATTGATTCGTGGTTGCGGTGCCGCTCAGAGGGCTGAGTCAGGGCAGAAGGGGCGCTATACCCCACCCACCAGAGTTTTCGATAATAACAAATCCTATGACACACATAACCACACTAAATGCATTGCACCTAATAACACCTACAAACACAAGCCTCTCCCGTTTACTAAAGGTCAGGCCCCTTCTTCGCCCGCACAAGGGAAGAAGCCCATTGGGGATGTGAAATGTTACAAATGTCAGAAGCTAGGCCATTATTCACGTGAGTGCCCTAGTAACACTCCCGCTAAGCCGGTGTCATTGGTTCACAGTATCGGTGTGTCTCTGAAGGCTGCAGCAACTGCCCGGGGTAGGTTGTCAGCAGCTGAGGCACACGTGGTAAAGAAGCGTACGGAAGGCTCGACACCTGTCCGGGACACTTTCTGTAGCCATCGGGGACACGGGTTTGTGAGCTGGGGGAGTGAACTACGGAGGGTTGACTTGCTGAGGGATACGGGGGCTTCGCAAACTTTGTTGAGGAACTTCACAGGGAAACCGATAAATGCGGCCAGAGTTGTTGTGGTGCAGGGTATAAATGCTACGAGGTCATACCCACTTGTGAGGTTGGAGTTGAGAGTGGGAGAGGTGTGCAGGGAGCTGGATGTAGGGATCGTTGAGTGTTTGCCAGTTGAGGGCGTCGACCTTCTTCTCGGCAACGACTTTGCGGTGCCCACTTCCGGGACTCCACCCTTAGTCGTTGCCGAGAGGGCGGCCGACGTGGATGGTGAGAATCGGGAATGGGTTGGGAGGTGCCAACAGGATAAGATGGCCTGTGTGGTAACCCGATCTCGCTCTGCGGCTCCTGCACAGCCTAGCACTCAACCTCGGGGACAGTGGAGGAAGGATCAGGAGAAGGTTGCTAAGGGCAGGAAAAGGGACATTGATTCTGCTGCACTTCTCGGTGATTCGGTACTTGGACCTATAATAAACACGGGAGTTGACTCTGGCCCAGATATGGTGTGTAACAAGGCAGAGTTGGGTAAGACTTCGCGTGAGGCAAGAGCTGTAGCGAGAGCCACTAAGGCAGTAGAGCCTACTAGCCGGGGTAATGTCTTATTACAAAACCATCTTGATGCATTGACGCCCAGGGACATTAGTGAGCAGCAGCTGCAAGACGCTAGCCTAGCTCGTTATAGCAATGGTGCCATAGAGTTGGAGGAAGATGGGGATGCGAAGCCGGGAGATTTCTTTAGGCTCAACAGGATATTGTACCGCAGATTTCTAGACCCCAAATCGAAGTGGGAGGGCGGTGCGAGGGTAGTAGACCAGGTGGTTGTTCCAAATAAGTATAGAGAGTCCTTATTGTGTCTGGCGCATGATGTGCCGGTGGCGGGTCATTTGGGGGTAACAAAAACATTGGCGGCATTGGGCAGGTTTTTCTGGTGGCCTGGGGTCAAGGCTGATGTCTGTGCATGGGTGGCTGGGTGTGCGACCTGCCAGACAACGGGGAAGCCTAACCAGACCATCCCGAAGGCACCTTTGTTTCCCATACCTGTCACCGGGCCTCCGTTCAGCAAAGTTGTAGTAGATTTGGTTGGCCCTTTCCCGCCTACTAGTAGTGGCAATAAATTCCTGTTGACAATCATGGATGTGGCTACGAGATACCCGGACGCATACCCCATGAGAAACGGCTCGGCAAAGGCAGTTGTTAAAAACTTATTATTGTTCTGTTCCCGTTATGGATTTCCACGTGAGGTGCAGTCAGACCAGGGGAGCAATTTTACATCCAAATTGTTCAAGCAAACCCTTCAGTTGCACGGTATATGCTCTGTGGTGTCGTCAGCCTACCATCCCGAGAGTCAGGGAGTCTTGGAGCGGTGGCACTCGACCCTGAAGAGTATGCTACGCTGTTACTGTGCAGAACATGACACTGATTGGGATTTGGGTCTGCCGTATGTTCTGTTCGCTGCACGTGAAGTCCCAGGAGAGAGCCTGGGGTTCAGTCCAAATCAACTAGTCTTTGGCCATAATGTGAGAGGACCTTTAAGTATGGTGAAAGAGATCTGGGAGGGCGAAGAGAAGCCGGGGTCTGTACTTAAATATATCCTTGAGAGCCGGGAGAGACTTATAGGTTGCATGGCAGCGGCAGGTAATAACTTGGTTAATGCACAGGCGGTCATGAAGCACCAGTATGACGCCAAGGTGAAGCTTCGGGAGTTTTCGGTGGGTCAGGAGGTAATGTTGCTTTTACCTTTGCCTGGACACCCCCTTTCTGCCAAGTTTATTGGGCCGTATGTGGTGGCTAAGAAACTGTCCGACCTTGATTATCTCGTTGCAACACCTGACCGTAGAAAAAAACATCAGTTATGTCATGTTAACCTCATGAAAGAGTATGTGAGACGCCCCTCAGAGCCTCTCACTGTCCCTGTGCTGGCCTGCAGCGGCCAGGGTGGAGAAGGAGGTGGGGACAGTCATGCTGCTGAGGAGGATAGCTGGGACTGTGTCATTTCCGCGGAACAGTGGGCGGGGAATACTGAACAAGAGGCTAGGCAAGCTGTAAGTCACCTGCCTGAGCACCAGGGTGCTGCTGTCCTAGGCCTGTTCAGGTCATACCCCTCTGTTTTCGCCGAACACCCAGGTCTCACTACTCAGGTAACGCACGACGTGGACGTCGGTGATAATGTGCCCTTCAAGTCAGTGCCCTACCGTGTGCCCCCGGTAAAGTTGCCAGCTTTACGGGAGGAGTTAAAGTACATGGTTGAGAGAGGGATGATCACTGAAGGTTATGTGAAGTGGACATCACCCGTCACGTTGCAGCCTAAACCTGACGGCAAGGTGCGGTTCTGCATAGATTTTCGTAGGCTAAATGGCTTGACCACTACCAACCCTTACCCTTTGCCTCGAGTTGACGACAGCGTGGACAAGATAGGGAATGCAAAGTACCTTACTAAAATTGATCTTGTAAAAGGCTACTGGCAAGTACCCCTGTCGGACCGAGCTAAGCAAGTTTGTGGTTTTGTGGTAGATGGCAAGACCTACCAATGTAACGTAATGCCTTATGGGCTTAAGAACGCACCTGCCACGTTTCAGAACCTGATGAACGATATTTGTGACGAAATCCCTAACTGCACGGTCTACCTTGATGACGTGATAGTGTATGATGACGATTTTGAAAATCACCTAAGGCACTTAGAGACCCTGTTTGGGAAGTTGCACGATGCTGGGCTGGTGGTGAACCTGAGGAAGTGCGAGTTTGTAAAGGCTACTGTGCAGTATCTTGGCTTCGTGGTCGGGTTAGGCCGGGTGTGCCCCCCCCTGAGCAAGATACAGGCTATCAATATGTTTCCCAGGCCCACCACTAAGCGCCAGGTCATGCGGTTCCTAGGTATGATAGGCTATTATAGGCGCTTCATCCGGGGATACTCTACTGTCTTAGCACCGTTAACTGATCTACTGTCGAAGTCAGTGAAGTTCTGTTGGGCTGCGGAGTGTCAGAGGGCTTTCGACCTAGTCAAGCACCTGCTGTGTACACATCCGATTTTGAGAGCCCCAGACTTCTCCAGGAGTTTTCAGCTGGCGACTGATGCCAGCGGTGTGGGTGCCGGGGCAGTGTTACTGCAGACTGATTCCGAGGGCTTGGAACACCCAGTGAGCTTCTTTTCTCGCAAGTTTAATTCGGCACAAAGGAATTACTCGACTATAGAGAAGGAGCTTCTTGCTATCGTTTTGTCGCTCAAACATTTCGAAGTTTATGTTCCAGCCTACGGCCCGGTAGTGACGATTTATACGGACCATCATCCCTTGAAATTCCTAAATCAGTTTCACAATCGGAATATGCGGTTGACCAGGTGGTCCCTAATGCTCCAAGAGTATAATCTCAACATTCAGCATATTGCCGGGAGTGAGAACGTGATAGCAGATTGTCTATCAAGGGTTGATGATCCAGGATAGTCGTGCACGGTGTGTGGGTTGAGCAGGAGTAAAATTAGGCTATCATAACGCCGTCCAAAAAGATTATAAAACAATAAAATAAACGAGAAAATTTGTTTTAGTTTTGTAAGTCTTTATTGTTGTAGCATGATGCATGCGATATTGTGTTTTATGTATAATTCACACTTCAGTTGTTGTGCACCTTTTGCAATTAGTGGCAGCTAAGGGTAGCAGGTCGGTTGGTTGCCTGTCAGATTTTGATAATGCTTCTAAGGTCGATTATCTAAAATCTTGGGGGGGCTGTGACGCACCCAGTGCGTGGCAACTTAACCTGATTGTACTCCTTGGTACTCCACTGTATCGCCGCGGTGCCGTGTACCGTGTACCGTGTGCCGTGTTGGCTGCTTATATTGAGTGTGACAACGTATAACTATGTTCTTTGTATCTCTGCAAAGGTCTCGTCATTTGCTAACCAGTGGTGGGTTTTGTTTTAAGCCATGTCGAGACCTTCCATTTAATATGTAGTATCAATAGAGAAGTTGATAGATGAGATGATAGGAATTCAGAGAGAGAGAGTGAGTTAGACTTCAGAGCGAGAGGGTAGCAATGGTTGCCAGACGTATGGACCGGTTGGCAGCCCTGCGCTTATAGCTAGGTGCGACAGGGTTGGTAGTACATTGCCGCCTGCATATGCTGCCTGGCTGCCCATGTTGTCGTACTGCACATTGCATGGAGGCTCGCTGTGTGTTCCATGACCAGGTTGCCTAGAACCTTTGAGACTCTAACATCCCTTGCCCTCTCTCCCAATTTCTCACGGTTGCACTCTTTCTCTCTGACGACATTACTCTCATTTCATTCTTCTCTCTATTTAAATGCATACCCTTCCCTTGAGGTCCTAAAGGAGTTTCAGCACTCACCTCTCGTATTACTCTTAGGACAAGCATATATTTACATGTATTAGATTTAAGGGGTTAATGTGAACAGCGATCTTCTTGATGAGGATAGTTGGTGAACGTTCTACATGTTCACGAGACACGAGTTATATGCCCAGCTCATCATCCAATTTGTGACTAGACTAGTGCCATGTGTAAGAGCCCGACCATGCCCAGGAGTTGTCTGTAGAGGGGCGAGGACTTAGCCTTGATTTGCCTACCGAGCCAGGAGCGAGTGTAGTACCAGAGACTACAGCTCGCTCGTAGTGCCGGTATAGTAGAGTAACGTAATTTATCTGTCCTTGTGTTCTCTGCAGTCTTTTCCTGGGTTCTCGCTTTCGGTGCTGGGACTCGTTGTTCCTGTGACTTGGCCTGCTAGCTAGAACACATGGGGATGATGAGTGGGTTATATCTTTATTTTACTATGCATTGCAGCTCTTTTTAAGTTTATGTATGTAACACTTTACAATACACATTACTCACACACTAGACAACACTATTAATACTTTCATGTATCAATTAACTGCACTGTCGTTTTGCTGCTGTGTCCGGAGTTCTGTTGCGTAGGGCGCATACAGACTCAGAGGGGAGACAGAGTGAGAGAAGCGAAGTAGCCTATGCGGTAGTAGGCTACCGGCGCAGTACTGTTGCCTGCAACCTTTTAGTTATTCCAAGTATAGATTCATTATTACAATAAGTGACTACTATTTATGTTCCTTCCATGTGTATTATTAGGTATCTACTGGATCATGAACATCTTGTATGCTACATGCTAGTGCATGTTAGTAGGGGACAGTTATTCTAGTGCACGCGCTTTCAAGTAGGCGTGTACATTTGTCATTTAGCATTTCACTGTCATACCTTTAGCCTGCTTCTATTCTACATTATTAGAGGCTTAATATTAACGTAGTTTCTTGAGTATTGCATTTCTTTAGTCATAACGTAACCTATAAATGTCTGAGGGAGTTTAGCCTCATAGCCTACCCCTGTTGTACACTTTCGCCGAGTTAAGGTACCTCGTTACCATAGACGATAACTCTGTAGGGCGTTGGTGCTTTTGTTGTCTGGAGCATATAGTATTTGGGACTGGAATCGAGCGTGTCGTTGTCACATAAGCCATTTCTGTCCTACGATCAAGAATCCCGAATATGTATTGCCGATCCAGCCGTAACACACCCCACTATAATGAGAGTGGGTTATCAGACTTTGGGGTAACAGAAAACGCAGCTTTAGGCTAGCCTATTTTGCTAGTTTGTCTTTCACAGCTTACATCATCCTGAGGTAGCGTGAGAACACCAGTTAAGAGTAGAATTGAGGGCGATGAATGTTGATTAAAATGCTTTTGAAGCTTCACCGCCATTTTAGGATTTAGACCATCTCACATTTCGGAGAGACGACCAGGTTGAGTAAATTACTAATGTAACAGCTGTATTGTATGTTTAGAGCTTGTTGGATACTTTGAGGTTATAGAACCATGCATTTTGGTGAATATTATTGTATTTTAACGTGTAAATCCGGAAAGGACCTTCGTTTGAGATAGTTGTTGTTGTTGTTGTTGTTGTTCCCTAAGCTGCCTGGCCGAACAGCCCCGAGTCCCTGAGAAAGGCCATGGCCACGATCGGGCTTTCCCACAGAGCTCTCATTGAGTGTAGGTTGTGTTGTTGGCATAAGTGGTTGTGTGAAATGCAGTCTTCTATGATGTGTTTAATGGAATGGGGTGCTGTGTTACATCCCGGGCAGGCGTCGACAACGGAGTCATCCAGTCTCTTCTGATAGCTCAGGAGAGCTGGATGGTGTCCGCATCTCAGCCTGGCCAGGTGGACTCTGTCCTCGCGAGGGAGGGAGGATTCGGAAGGATGGATTTCGGGAGGTCGTGCATGCAGCTGCGTGTTGTCTGTGAGTGAGTGGATGGATTGGCGAGAGATATGAGTATGGATGTGCTTCTGGAAGTTGGTTCGGGGTGGGCAGGGAGGGAGAGAGGACAATAATTGTGTGTGATACCGTGTGCTGGGTGTTGTTTTGATATTTCTTGGTGTCTGTGGGTGTGTTGCCATGTAGTTTAGTGGGTGGTCTTGGTTCGTGGAGGCTGCTGCCAGGAATTGAGTGCCTCTCATGTCCAGATGGTCTTTGACTTTGAGGATTTTGGTTTCTTGATGTAGATGATCTGTGGGTGCAGTAGCTGTGCAGCCTGTAATGATCTTCAGGGCTTTGTTTTGAATAGTCTGTAAGGTCTTATGATGTGTTTCAGCTAGGTTAGAAGCCCAGGCTGGGCTTGCGTATTCCATTACTGATCTTATGTATTGTTTATATACTGTGGTGGTAGTTTCTTTGTTGTGTCCAAATTTTGTGTGAGCAAGTGACCTGAGGGCGTTAAGTCTGGGTGTCAGTTTCTTTTTAATGTTTGTGGTGTGCTGTTTGAATGTCATATGAGTATCATATGTTACTCCTAGGATTTTGGGTGTGTGTGTATGTGTTAGGGGTGTGTTGTTTATGGTGAGTTGAGGGATGTATTCGTGTTCACCTGTCCAGCTTGTGAGCAGGGTTGCGGTGGATTTGGCTGGGGCTAGATTAAGTCTGTTTGTAGTGCACCAGCCATGTAGTGTGTTGAGATAGGGTTGAAGGAGATCTGTTGCTCTTCTTGGGTCATGGTGTGTGCATGTGAGCGTTATGTCATCTGCATAGGAGGCTAAGTTTTTTTGGGGAGTATTGGGTGTAGTTATATCGTGCATGTACAGATTGAAGAGTGCGGGCGATAGGACGGATCCTTGTGGGACTCCGTTTGGAAAGTTTCTGATTTTAGATGACTGACCGGCAAAAGATACGTGTGCACATCTGCCTGCTAGGAAGTTGGCCAACCACCTTTTTGTGTTGTTGTGCATGTTTGTGTTGTAGATTTTGTTTGTTAGGTTGTGGCGGGGGATGGCATCGAAGGCTTTACTAATGTCGAGTGTGGCTAATAGTGATCTGTGTGGTGGTCTAGCTGAGTTGATGCCGTCAAAAGCTCTTTATGTAAGGTCTGTGAGAAGAGTGTTTGTGGAGTGCAGTGGCCTAAATCCATGTTGTGTTGGAGCTAGGGGTAGGTCGGGTGTAATTAGTTGTAATACTAGGCGTTCCATGACTTTGGAGGGGGAGCAAAGGAGTGTGATGGGGCGGTGCGAGGAGGGTAGCGTGGGGTCTTTGTTGGGTTTGGGGAATGTGATGATGATACCATGCTTCCAAATGTCTGGTATTGTGTTGTGTGAATAGCTGTAGTTTGATATGTTAGTGAGTGTTTGTATGCCTTGTGGTCCCAGGTGTCTGAGGTGTATGTTGCTTATGTTGTCTAGGCCACAGGCGGGTGAGTGCTTGAGATTGTTGATGATATGCTTTGTCTGGTGATTGGTGAAGGGTGTATAGTCAGGGTCTGTGGGGAATTGTCTCTTACGTCGGATGACACGTCGGTCGTCTTTGTGAGGTTTTAGGTGGCTGACATGTGAGAAGTGATTGATGAGAGTGTTTGCTTGTTGTTTACATGAAGGAGTAGAGTCTGTTGTTGTGATTGCAGCATGTGATTGTGTTGTGTTGCTGTTGGAAAGTGTGATGCTGTTTAGTGCTTTGTAGAGTTTTTTGGGGTTTGTTTTGTGATCAAGTGTTTGTAGGAAGTTATTCCAATTTAGTTTTTGTTGTTCTTGTATTTTGTTGTTAGTTTGGGTGTTGAGTGCTTGAATTTGTTGTGTGATGTCTTGTGTGTGGGGTGCTGGGGAGTGTTTCAGTGTGTCGCGTTGTCTGATGAGGTTTTGAATTTCTGGTGTGAAGTTGGGGTTGTGTCTTTTTCTGTTACCTCTTGGAATGTGTTTCTTGTCAGCGTTTTGGATAGTTTTATTGAGTATGTGTACAGCATTGTTGATGTTAGTGATGGGTGTACTGTTTAGAGTTGTGAAGTGTTGTTCTGTCTCATTTGTAAATGCTTCCCAGTTAGCTCTTTTATAATTGGTGTATGTGTGTTTGTGGCTAGCTGGGGTGAGTCTGGTTTTGGTGGTGATAATGATCGGGAGGTGGTCAGAGCCTAAGGTTCTGACCACCCTCCAGGATGTTGTGGGGGCGAGTTCTGGGGAGCAAAAGGTGATGTCTGGAGATGATGGGTTATAGAGGGCTTGGTGAGGAATATGGGTATGTTGATGGATGTCGTTAAGGATGATGAGGTTATCTGTTTGGTTTTGTAGTACCAGCCCTCTGTCTGTGTCGGGGTTGTCGACAAACCAGGCCGACGTCTTGGCGTTGAAGTCACCACCCAGGATGATGTGTGGGGTGTTTGTGATGTGTTATAAGTGTGGTCTGTATTCATTTGGTACTGTAGGGGATGTTTGGGGAGGGATGTATGTGTTTATGATGGTTATGTTGGATTTGTTGCCAGTGCGTATTTTAATTGATTGTATTTCTGTTGTGTTATCATTTGGGGGGAGGAGGGATTTGGTTTGTACACTGGTTACTATGTATGATATTTCATTGTGTACCAGGGTGATGAGTCCACCGCCCCCGCCGACAGCCCGGTCTTGTCTGATGGTGGTGAAATTATGAAATGTGGGTGTTTTTTGTGATGTGCGGAGTTTTGTTTCTTGTAAGATGGCAATGTGTATGTTGTGTTGTTTGATGAAGTGTGAGAGTTCGTGTTTCTTTGTGTTAATGCCATCTATGTTCAATTGGAGAATGTTAATGTTATGTGCACGATGTATGTTGGGTGCTGCTGCACGAGGATGGGGTGGGGGTGAGGGTGGAGGTGAGGGAGGGGCTGGAGGTTGGGATGGGTGAGGTGGGGGTGGGGATTGGGGAGCAGGAGATGGGGGTTGGAATGGATTAGGATGGGGTGTGGTGTGTTGAGTTGAGGATGTGGATGGTATGGGAAGGTTAGGTGGGTTAGGGAGGAGAGGTGGACGGGTTTTAGGGGGGGGGGGAGTGGATGATATGGGAAGGCTAGGTGGGTTGGGGAGGAGATGTGGACGGGTTTTAGGCGAGGGATTTACTGGGAGAGGGAGGGGCATGAGGAACAGGTCCAGGTGTTCGTGTAGTGTTTCTTGGAGGCAAGTGTTGTACAGGTGAAGTGGGTCCAGTTCCTGCATGAATTGCAGAGAACTGAACCCTTAGTGTGGCGACTCGAAGTGATGGGTTTTGAGCAAGTTGGACATATGTATGTGTACGTGGGTCCTGGGTTGCTCTCAATGTCTCCGGCTAGAAGAAGTCTTCGAGAAATGACAGCCGGAGAGTCATTTCTCGGTGTAGGAAAAACTGTGTGATGTGTGTGTGTGGTGTGAGAGGTGTGGAAATTCCCGGCGCGACCGAAGCCACTCCAAGGACCCGTGCCCCAGGGGGGGGCAGGGGATAGTTGTGACGGTTTGGCTCCCGAAACTGCTCCCCGCGGCCGGCATCCGGTTGTCCTCCACTGGTCGATTGATCTTGTCTCCGGCCGTGGAGGGTCGGCAGCCATCCGCGGTTGGCAGCTCCGGGAGGTGGTCCCACTGCGTAGACGCCGCCACATCAGGACCCGTTTGAGACCCGTTTGAGATAGTATCCTAGTTTTGTTTACCTCTCGTGTTACGTTCCCACCTAGGCCTATTCAGATAAGTTTTTATAACTAACATCTCCTAGGCCTGTTTATTGTTAATTTTAAATGTTTTTACTGGGTTATAGTGTAAAGAGTTGCTTGTTATCTTGATTTAGAGGTCCTCATTTCCCAACCCCAGTACCGTCAAATTCCGACCCCCTTTGGGTCGGGGAGATTTCAGATTATTTGCTCCCCCTTTTATTACTTAAAGTTAACTTGTGAAAAGGTCGTTTAGGTATGGATACTTGCTGAATTATTATGTCATATGGTGTTATTCTGGTGCAAGCTAAATACCTGAAGTTAGGCTACCCTATTGTGACCTAATTGGGAGTACAGTAGGCTATTATTAATTATTGTGCTTTAAGAGCTTATTATGAGTATTGATTGCTATGATATATAATTTTGTTTGACATGGTCCAAGGGATGGAAGCTGTAGTGAGATTCTGGGCAGCTGATTTCAGGGGATAAGTGACTCGAGTTACAGTAGGAATAACGTTAAGCTTTGTTTGAGCCGTGTATAGCACCCTCCGCGTCGGGCAGTGCAACCTGTTAAGTTTGACCATGACAATTACCTTTGGTTTATGCCATTATTGTATTGATTTAACTAAAATTTGTATGAATTATTTCTCCATAGATATGCAGTGTAATTATGTATTTCCAATTGTGTGTAGAGTACTGCTGAGTAACATATGTACCTGTACTTAATGAGAGGATCTTTGGATGCCTTAAGAGATTATTTCGGTACTGTACTGTAATGTCACAATTTGATCTGTCATTGTATTTTTGTACTTATATTAGCTCATGTATTTTTATACATTAATAGGACTCCATGTATTTTGTATGTATATGTTTTAGTATTACTGTGTACCTTAACCTGTAAACGGACGGCGGCAAAGCTCATAAGAGGTTTTACTGGGCGACGGCGGCAAAGCTCTTAAGAGGGAGGCCTAAAAAAAACATTTAAACAGACCCAGTAGTTTTTTCCCTATACCTCATATCACTCCTCCACATCCCCTCCTTCCTCCCTTTCCCCTACCCCTTCAATTATCACCTATTTTCCCTGTTATTCCCTAATTCGTTGGTATATTTTTGTGCTAACATTAGCAAACTGTGTGGAGGATGTGCTTACGTGCCTAGCGGGTGTGTTACAAAACCGAGTGTGTGTATGAGTAGGCTCAGTATGGCTTGAGGCCTCGTGGAGGGAGGGGTTGCCTCAATTTTCTCCATAATTCATGAATGGGCTGGTCCATCTATATACGCAATTTTGATCAGAAAAATTATATTTTCACTTGTTTTATTGTTGTTACAGGTTACTATCTTCATAGTGAAGGTAAAATAGGCTCATATGAATAAGTAATAACGATATTTATCGTAAAATGACGATTATAGGCCTGAATGGAGCCAATATGCTCGCCCATGGGGAGCTAGTTCAATACCCCCCCCTCGCCGTTTTCGGGTTAATTAGGACATTGATTAACCCCATAATTAAGGGTTAGACATATTATGTCAACCAGACTGTTAAGAAATGTTAACTTAACAGAGAACCAGTTTGGGACGGAGTCGATGCGATGCTGATGGCGGAGAATCGGAGATTCACCCCTCCCATCGGCTGAGGGCAGGATGCTGAACTCGTGTACTGTACGAGGGTTCAAGGACCGCAGGAAGACGTGTGATTACCCCCCATCTGCCAGGATATGGTAGGCCGAAGAGACCTAAAGGCAAACCTGACCTGTACCGGTATCACCCAAAATTGGGAGTATGATAATGAGAGGAATGGGGCGGATACAGACAGCAAGATTCGAGCCCTACTCCTAGGTTAAGAGACTGTTCCAGTACAGTAATGGATATGTCCCAGGTTAAGTGTGTAGATATAAGTAGATACTGTACCAAGGACAAGAGTTTTGTAAACAGTAAATGTTCCTCATATTAATATCAAGCTTAAGATTACTGCAACATGTTTGTATCTATCATCCCGTACCTATTTGGATCTAAATGTGTTGTCAGGATGGTAAATCGGAACCGTCAGTATTAAATTGGTCTAGGAGTTGTTGTTGTTCCCCAAGCTGCCTGGCCGAACAGCCTCAAGGCCTCGAGCAAGGCCAAGGCCATAACTGAGCGCCCCCACAGAACCCTCCCTACCGACCACAATAAAGCCTGGGTGACCGAAGCCACTCCATGGCGGGGAGCTGAGGAGGGTGCAGAAATGCCTGGTAAACCAAAGCCCCACCCAGGACCCTGTGCCCCTCAGCAATTATGAAGAGAAAGTTGAGGGGCAAAGGAAAAATGTGACGCTTTGGCTTTGATTGGGAGGTCAATCCACGGAAAAGACGCCGTCACTTGAGATCTAGAACACATATAAGTAAAAGGAACAGACAGAGTAAGCTATGGGTATGGCAGAGATCGCTCAGTTCTCACTCTGATAGACCAGCTCATCACCATTGGCCAGTAGCCTAACCGAGAGTTAAAGTCTTGTCAACCAACCTTGAAGGTGAAGTTCTTGCTTGGTCTTAGCTAGCCTCCAATTTATCCTACTGTCCCAATTAATGTACCTGAATAATGAGCATGAGTCACGATTGCATGAAGAATAAGAAAACCACGGGGACGGCCAGTTCACCTGAAGGTGGGCTATCAAATAATTCAAATGAATTACCGTTCCCCAAAACATCCTTAGGTGATATCTAGAAAGTAAAGAATATGCTAGGTCTCAGTGGGGTTTTTGTGGTTCTTTGGGCTTATCATCGTGCCGGAGTTGCCGCCTTTCCCCTTCCTCGAAGGATGTTGGATGTGGGTCAACCAAACAGGGTTGTCCTCTCATTAATTAGAATGCAGTAACGGGTTTGTCGTTAATCTCTTCCTTTCTAACCTTTAGTTTCTATTTTCCACATTCGCAGCTTAATCCTTCTTTTTCGCTCTCTCTCTCTCTCTCTCTTGTTCGCAGTAGAAGGGATAGGGAAAACTGATAACACAACCCCCCCCCCCCCCCCCGTTACATACCCACACTTCTCACATAGATCTAGGATAGAAAGATCTTTTGTGTTAGAAGGGTTTAGCGAGATACCCTCACGGGAACTTTGCATATATAAATCCTAGGTACAAATTGTCTGTGGCACCCCACCAGAATTTGTGACCGAAAGGTTAACACCGCCTTGAGTTCTTTGAACCTCTTATTAGGGTTAGAGACAGACAAGAAGAGCAATTATCTCAGCTTATCTTGCGTTAGTCCGATGCTAAGTTAATTCGGCAAGACCCGAGACTTACGCGTTTAAAACCTCAGTTCAAGAGTACCTGAACAGACCTTCATCACCGATTAATATAAAGGTCAGGATAGTCAATATTTGTTGTAAGCTATATGCTGAGAATACATGCGTTAATATTTGTTGTAAGCTATATGCTGAGAATACATGCGTTAATATTTGTTGTAAGCTATATGCTGAGAATACATGCGTTAATATTTGTTGTAAGCTATATGCTGAGAATACATGCGTTAATATTTGTTGTAAGCTATATGCTGAGAATACATGCGTTAATATTTGTTGTAAGCTATATGCTGAGAATACATGCGTTAATATTTGTTGTAAGCTATATGCTGAGAATACATGCGTTAATATTTGTTGTAAGCTATATGCTGAGAATACATGCGTTAATATTTGTTGTAAGCTATATGCTGAGAATACATGCGTTAATATTTGTTGTAAGCTATATGCTGAGAATACATGCGTTAATATTTGTTGTAAGCTATATGCTGAGAATACATGCGTTAATATTTGTTGTAAGCTATATGCTGAGAATACATGCGTTAATATTTGTTGTAAGTTATATGCTGAGAATACATGCGTTAATATTTGTTGTAAGCTATATGCTGAGAATACATGTGTTAATATTTGTTGTAAGCTATATGCTGAGAATACATGCGTTAATATTTGTTGTAAGCTATATGCTGAGAATACATGCGTTAATATTTGTTGTAAGCTATATGCTGAGAATACATGCGTTAATATTTGTTGTAAGCTATATGCTGAGAATACATGCGTTAATATTTGTTGTAAGCTATATGCTGAGAATACATGCGTTAATATTTGTTGTAAGCTATATGCTGAGAATACATGCGTTAATCCGATATGGTGATATGGGAGGTGTGGTGGAGTGGTCGTGCAACTGGATTGGTAATCCAATGGACCCGGGTTCAAATCCCTATATGTCAATGGGAAGATATTATTGGGATTGAATTTGTGCTGTACCTAGGTATCAGTGCATTACCACAAAGCCCACCGAAATGCCAAAAAAATACCCTCATTGTTCCCTGATTAAATAACACTGTATGAATATTCCCATATTCAAAATATGTTACAGGGGGACAATGCCTAGTGAGTTCACTGCTCAATAGGTGGCGTTCTGAGAGTGAGGGTCTGAGTCGGTGAAGCACTTGAGCGAAGCAACCAGCCGCTTCAGAGATGGAGCTGCTTCGAGCCATGATGGATGCTTCACATGTCTCACTCCCCAGACTGGAACAAGACCTCACGGGCTTCACCGTGTTGAGGGGTGGAATGTACAGGCTCTCAGCCTATGCCCGAGAGGGAGTAGTTGAAATATAGAAAAAAAAAAAAAAAAAATTATCTAATAAGTTACGGAACCATATTTAAGACCCCAAACCCATTAATCCAACTGTAACTTCTCCATATGACCGGATAACCTGGACGGCCCGCAGAACATCAGAAGAACAACTCAACTAAGTGCATCTCTACAATCAAGAAAAGAAATAATATCGACATACGTGAATTCAGTATCAGTGACGAGATACATAAAAGTGCTAACTCTAAGTAACTTGAGTTTTACCATCTCGAAATACGTGAAGAAGTGTAATAAGTGTTCCATTAGATTCCGATATCAATAAGGAAGACCAACACCTCCTATAACTAGTGATCTTTAAGTCAACGTTTGCCCTCTTCAAATAACCAATATATCGATTTTAAACGGACTCATACCTGTTAAATAACTCAAGTCATTTTTCTGTCAAGTGGAAAAATAAACAGAGTCCGTTCTCCAGAAATTCCGGATATACAAATGAAGAGTTAACTGACTTAGGAGCCTGATCATACTAGTTGTAAAGTGTTACTATAATGAAGAGTTAACTGACTTAGGAGCCTGACCATACTAGTTGTAAAGTGTTACTATAATTTATCGGATTTTCTTACACTTTCATTAACTCTAAAAATATATCAGTAGAGACAAATAATATTTCAGTCTCCAAACTTGAGCTTTTACTGAAAATACACCTGTGCTTGAGTATCCGTATTTAGTGCAAATAAATACAGGAACAGATAATAAATCGTCCCCTATCATTCATGAAATATTAAGAAACTGAATTAAAACTAAATTGATCATAAAGTCCATTATTGATTTTTACAAAGAGAATAGTGCGAATAATTCTCTAGGTGGAATATATCCCTTATTCTTCAACAATACAAAAATAAATCCTTCATCTTCTCTCAATATTCTTGGTGTCTCTTTTTTCTTCTGCTCTCAGTTGGAAGGACCATATTACCAGTCTTGCTAAGGCAACCTCCCAGAAGCTGGGTGTGCTCAACCGCCTTAGGGG